>JAACYP010030678.1:0-262644 GCA_011076525.1 Nettapus auritus
TTTTTTTTTTTTTTTTTTTTTTGAAGAGCTATAAGTCTGCTTGCCAAAATTACATCCTTCTGTGGCTTGTTCGTTGGTCAGTTCCACATCAATGTGTTCATTATATAATATGCTGATGTGGAAATTGCCGGAAATTATTGCTTCCTATTACATAACTGTTGCTGCGTATCTGATCTGCTTTCTGATGCTCAGGGGAACGGAAAGAGTGGTGGCTCTAATTGCTGTTACATTTTTTTGCAGACCCTTGACTGTAGATCATAATTAGTTCTTAATAGTTGCACAATGTAATTTCCTTGGGTTGTCCCAGTTTTTCCTGAAATATCTTCATGTTTACAGGTTCCTTTACTGTCTCTGTAAAATCAAAGCTTGGAAGTATATATTTGCACAGGTGTGCTGGAAGGTGGAGAGGGCTAGACCTTTGCATTGCATGAGAATCTCAAACAATGGGATCAAGCAGGTTAAATCAGGCATACGTAGTCTCAGAGCTCAAAGATACAAAGGCAACCTCACAGTTGAAGCCACTAAGGCATGTGAGACAAGCTGTTGTAGCTCTCCACAACCTTCAGAGTGCATGCTCTTGGCCTATGGGGTCAAGTCTCTTATCTTAAACTTTGATAAAGAACATTAAAGTTACATTACATTTCCACATATCTAGTCATAAGCAATCATATGGACAGTCTCCACAATTCAGCTGATCACTGATAACTAAAGAAGCCACTGTTTCTCAGCTGTGCACAAGGTCCTCAGTTATATTAATACCCGATAAGGCTACTGGCTTCTGCGAAGTGGTATAACGTTGAGGATGTCACAGTGACAGCCCCTGTTCTCTCTTGTAATATAATGCAGGATGTTTATACAGCAGCGTCAGTCTAAAATGTGCCAGTGGAAAATAAGATAGTTTCACATTTCAGCAAACTGAATTCAGAATTGCATGGATAGATCTGACACAACTTTGTAGTTGTCAACCTACAGTGAAAGTAATGAACCCAACCAGACTCTGTGCAATAAAGTCCTGTGCCACAGCTCATAGCACAACTCATAGAATATCGTCCAGCAAACACTTCTTCAATCAAAAGTGCCATGCAACTGGTGCATGTCATTTTGGGAAAATGCTCAGCACTGATTTAAAGTTTTCACAGTCAAATCATATTCTGTGACTGACAAAATATAACATGTAGATGTCCAGTAAGAAGCAATAAAAAATATTTTGCTGATTAGGAGCTGTTAAGTGCTCTTAGAATGTGTTGAATATTAATGAATGAACCTAGTCAAAATTCAAGACCCTTCCTAGAGGTCACTTCACACACCGTATAGAGAGGACAAAGGCTGCCTTAAATGATGTAGTGTCTGCATAAGGCAAGACATCAATGTTACGTTCTGCCTGTTGCCTTGGCAGGCCCTAACTGCCAGCTGAAAAGACACAGCTGGGCTTCTACTGGCCATGTGATTTGCTGTTCATCAGGATTATGCAGCAATTCCAATGTATTTCGTCAGAGACTTGCGTGCATGGCTATGTGTGTCGATATGCTTGAGGGTAGGAAGGCTCTGCAGGAGGATCTGGATAGGCTGGATCGATGGGCTGAGGCGAAGTGTATGAAGTTCAACAAGGCCAAGTGCCAGGTCCTGCACCTGTGGCACAACAACCGCAATCAGAGCTACAAGCTGGGAGATGAGTGGTTGGAAAGCTGCCTGTCAGAGAAGGACCTGGGAGTATTGGTTGATAGTCGGCTGAATATGAGCCAGCAGTGTGCTCAGGCGGCCAAGAAGGCCAACAGCATCCTGGCTTGCATAAGAAACAGTGTGGCCAGCAGGGCTAGGGAAGTGATTGTCCCCCTGTACTCGGCTCTGGTGAGGCCGCATCTCGAATACTGTGTTCAGTTTTGGGCCCCTCACTACAAGAAGGACATGGAGGTGCTTGAGTGAGTCCAGAGAACGGCAACAAAGCTGGTGAAGGGTCTGGAGAACAAGTCTTAGGAAGAGCAGCTGAGAGAGTTGGGGTTGTTCAGCCTGGAGAAAAGGAGGCTCAAGGGTGACCTTATTACGCTCTACAGGTACCTCAAAGGAGGCTGTAGCGAGGTGGGGGTTGGTCTATTCTCCCAGGGGCCTGGTGACAGGACGAGGGGGAATGGGCTAAAGTTGCGCCAGGGGAGGTTTAGGTTGGATATTAGGAAGAACTTCCTTAATGAAAGGGTTGTTAGGCATTGGAATAGCCTGCCCGAGGATGTGGTTCAGTCACTGTCCCTGGAGGTCTTTAAAAGACGTTGAGATGTAGAGCTTAGGCATATGGTTTAGTGGAGGACTTGTTAGTGTTAGGACAGAGGTCGGACTTAGTGATCTTGGAAGTCTCTTCCAACCTAGACAATTTGTGATTCTGTGATTCTGTGCACAGTGCTTTGGGCTTTGTGGTGCTTCAGGTGGTTCAGATGGACGGTGCAAGCTGATACAGCAGGCAGGCACAAAGGGGAGCACAAGACCCAGAGGGGGTCAGGAGGTCAGATTTCAACACCCCGTATACCACACTGCTGTCCAATTTCCTATTGAGAATTATACACATTGTTTGAAAAGTGGTTAGAAGTTGGAAAGTGATTAGCCCATCTGACTGTTGGAAATACCACTGCAGGTACCAATAACACAAATGACTTGTCAGTGTCTACTGTCCAATTCAGGTAGACAGAAGAGTAATTTTCATTTTTATATTTTATTTTATTATTTATTTATTTTTTAGTGAAATGTGGGTTAAACTGAATGATATCAAAGAATTTGGTGAGCCTTTAAAATAAGAATCCACTTTCTGTTGGGCTGAAAATCTGTCTTACACAGTACAATGGGTGAAATGGCAGTAGAGTTGGAACTAGATAATCTTTAATTTCCCTTCCAACCCAAGATGTTCTATGACTCTATGATAAATCCAAGTTGGAAGGGACCTCAGGAAGTTTCTTGTCCAACCTCCTACTCAAAGAAGGGTCAGCTATGAGATCAGAGCAGCAGAGCTTTATTCAGTGGGATCTTCAAAACCTCCAAGTATGGTGAGAATACAATTTTTCTGAGCTTGCTGTCTTCACTATGGCCTCATTGTCTCTTGAAAAGTGTATTTAAAGTGTATAATTCTGCTTGCTCTCCTCAGAGCAGTCATTATGCTGGCACTAGTCACCTGAAGAAAGCAGGCAGATCTGTCAGAGTTTAGCTAATGGAGTGAGATGTTTGGAGTAAAACATCAAATAAGCAGGACTATTTGGTGAGCCCCTACAATCAACTCTGTAGTCAAAGGAAATCAGGGATTTTAGGAGCAGGAATTAAAGATATCTGACAACAAGTATAAGTGTTTCTTGTTAGAACTAAGTGGCAGCTTAGTTTTTCCTGGACAAACTTTTGTTTCTTTACCTTTGAATTTTACAGGCATTAGAGGTCTGAGTAAGAGAATGAGTTGTACTCAGGTTGGGTGAACATGTGGTTAATTTGTGAGGCTAGGTGATTGTTGTGCTGGTAGTCATCTACCAGTGACTGTGACCAAGGAGCTGGGATCACAGCAATGCCTTGCTAGTGATTTCTGCAGTGCTTTTGGGCACATTTCTTGATTTGTCTTTGGATCTTCATCTAAAAAATTATGCTGCTATCTTTCTCTCCTTGTTTGTCTTGTCTATTTAAAGATTTTTTTTGACAGGTAGTCTCTCTTACATTGAAAACCTTGCTCATGGAGATCTCTATGTCCTACTGTTGCACAAATAATAAATAGAGAACAAAAAGTACCACAGTAATGCTTAGCTTATACTGAAAGAAGGATTGTTTTAAAACAGTGCTTTTTTTTTTTTTTTTTTTTTTTTTTTTTTTTATGCTTGATGTTTTCCTCTTTTCACGGCTGAACTCCCAAAAGATTCTTCTACTCCTACATGTCTTATTTATTTATTTCCCCCTCCAAAGTGTAGGAGGAGGGACATTGTATAAGAAAACTATCAGTCACTCTCTTTCTCTGCAAACTTTTCTTCTGCAGATACCTCGGTGAAAGTGAGAAAAACTGCATGGCTGTTCCATTTGGATTTATAGACATTTCATGGAGTTGTGGTTCCTCTCAGCTGTTTTTCCTGGGCTTTCCCTGGCATACTCTGATTTTATTTCAGACTCAAGAAGCAGAGTCTGCTCACATCTCAAAATACTGCCAAAATTTCTATGTGAGAGATGGTGACAGGTGAGCTGAAAGAGATAGCACTTCTCAGGAAGGAAAATGCCTGCCATAGCTGCCCACAGGTCCCCAGGAGTCATGGGCTTATTTCTCTGAAATGATCTGTGAGTTGCTTTGTGGGTGATGAAAGGAGGAGGATTCCTCAGTTCTTGCAATTTCTTCCTGGAATATTACAGCATCATTTCCCAGACTGTCTCCCAGTATTGTGGTAAAAGTTATAACAACTCAACA
Source organism: Nettapus auritus (assembly GCA_011076525.1). Lineage (NCBI taxonomy): Eukaryota > Metazoa > Chordata > Aves > Anseriformes > Anatidae > Nettapus > Nettapus auritus. Next base: position 4,409 of record JAACYP010030678.1, read on the forward strand.
GCAAAACCCATCATCACATAAGTCTGTATGAAGAGTACTGAAGGAAACTACTCCCAAACTCCTTGTGAGTGTAGGTACAATCTTCCTCTCAGGAGATCACAATCAGGGAATCTTATCAACGTATTCAAGGTTCTTCTTGGTGCTTCATCAATTTTCTGACAGTCCTCTGGATTTCCATCACTGTATTGTCTGAGCAAGTCATTACTTTTGCAAGACAGGTTCAAGAGGTGATACATATATCCTTGTACATACCTGTCTGCTGAAACCCCAAGCACCAGAGATGCTGCTGCTAATTTTTCAGGTGATCTTACCTACAGGGGTCTTGCATTGAATAATAATGTTTTGTGCCTAATATTTCTTAATTTAGATAGGATTATTTGTTATTGCCTTGATAAGCATTTAGATAAAGACTGGTCATTTGACTTTCTGAAATAAAAATATTATAATTGTGGCCTGCAGCTCATCTGTAAATAATAGGACTCCATACAGGAATTATCAAGGCTGTAGTGCACAAAGCTTCATCCACAACTTCTTTAAATTTATGCCCATGTAAACCTAATGATTGTGAGGGGATGGTTTATGGGTCAGCACCTGATGCTTGATCAAATATTGAGTAACACCTTATTGCAGGGAATGCACTATCTGTTCCATTCAGGTGTGAATGATAGTTGCAATGTCATTTAGGATTTGTTAACAGCTGCTTGTTGTTGTGAGTAAGATACTTACAATCTTGGTCTTGTTTCTCCTCTATTTATAAAACTTAATTAAAAGGAAGATGTTCTGCTTTGGGTTAATATAAAAAAAAAGAGTTTACTTCTTGATCTTTCTTAGTATTGTCTGCTGCATGATGGTAGGAGGAAAGCATTATGAACAATATAACTAAAAAAATTTAGTCTCTTTTGTGTTTGTCAATTGAAGGGCATGAAAGGTATAATTTCAGTGAATTCTTAGTATCTAAAATAAATTACTGCTTATTGGCCTTGCTGTCATTAATAAGTCTTGCTCTCCCACTCAGTTACCTATACCCAGAAAATCTGCTCTGAGGCTTCTCTTCCTTTGCCACGTTCAATTGATGCAGACCAACATGCTCAGGATGTTGGTGAAGGACTATCTGATGGACAACACTGTTTTGTTAAGCCTTTTTTATTTAAGGAGCCAGGTTAAAAAGAAGGATAAACTTTGGGATGAGATTTTTCAAACCAAGTAGTTTAGACTCTTTTAGATATAATGTCTGGTGTCTGGGTGGCATGTCATTTTCCATGTGGTGCTCCTGATTAAAAACCCAGAGGTATATTAATTGCATTCAAAGAAAACCAAGCCTTTCTAAAATATACCAGCAGAAAACTTGAAAGCAAGTATTGTATTAGGGACCCTGAGCTACAGAGTGTGTCTTGATAAGACTGCAGCTCTCCTACTCTAACACGTATGTTCCTTTTTGTTGAAGCCCCACTGGCTGTGCTACCATGAACGTAGGCTTTGTGCTCTGAGAAGAGCCATTCTGGCCACACATTGAGACCATATCTAGTGCCTCCTTCCCACTGAAGTGCATGCCCTGTGAGCAAAGTGAAGTCTAATGTGTCTGAGTGAAACCACTAGAGTTGAGTGTAGTTTTTGGAACTGGGTGTTGATGAGTCCTCTCTAAGCCAACAGATCAAGTGCTGAGTGATAGCGGAAAGAGTTTTCAAGAGGAGGAAATGCTCATAAGCAGAAGTTCCCAGAATATTGTAAGCTCACAGGCTTTTAACAGGCCAGAAAAAGTCTTTTCTCTGCTTTTGTGCTTCACCTTTGAAGGGTAGAAATTGAGTTTCATATTGCACCGACACTTCTAACAATACAAATATAGTCGTTGGCAGGACTGATATTTTGACCACTATCCAGACTGTTTAATCATTTTGTTTACTTGTAGTTACTAATTTTCTGAGAATGGAATGACTCAAACATGCAAAGTTCTACTGCAATAAAATAAGAAATTAAGGAAACTGAGAGACTCCTGTGGAAGCTTTATGACTGTTCTTGTTCTTATGAGGGCTGTTCTTTAAGGCTTAACAGTATTTTGTATAGCCTGTAAAGAGTAAAATTTATGTATCAAAAACATGGGTTGTTCTACTTAAGCTGTAGGAAAATCACAGTACAGGCAGGCCTGGAGTCAAAAGGAAAAATGAACCAGAAGTGCTCATAATACATTAAATATGCATTAGGAGAGAGTTGGAGGGAGATAAGGCTTGTTTCGCTTATTTATTCTATTTATAAAGAACTGTTTATGCGTGAATGTCAATATATTCCCATTTTTAACACATACATACTGTAATAGAAGGCATGCTGTTCTAATGATTCCTAGGGCTGTGCTGACATTTTTCAGAGATGGGCTATAGGATGAGGACTAGGTAGGGCTGAATGAGGGCATTATTGGTGCTGAGATGTGGCTTAGTAGAGACCTGCAGAACCAGCTCAGCTTTGTGCTTTGCTTTGAGTGAAGGTGGATCTTGTTGATTTCTCTGAGGCTTCCTGATTTGTCACCCCTGGGAAGCTCCTTTCCCTGTTAGCCTCTGCTGCAGTCCTAAGTGTACTTTATTTCTGTATAAGATTATCTAAGCATGCATTACATACATTGTGTTTTAAAACAAACAAAACAAAATAAATAAATAAATAAATAACACAACAAACAAACAAGCAAAAAAAACCCACCCCAAACTCTGTCATCACTTGGTCTGAAAAACCCTGCAGCTTTGACCTGTGCCACTCATGGGGCTTAGTCTGTGTCTCTGTCTGAACTGAGGGTGTTTCATGTCTAAATTCCTGCTCACAATCATTTGTCCGGGAGCTGACACAGAGATTTTATCTTAAATCCTGCAGTTGCCCCATTGATTTGGCTCAACGGTTTCAGATGTCTGACTTTTTCCCCTCCCTAGTATTCCATCTGGTTGGAATTTGATTGCATCATTTTAACACTTTTCTTCTGACAATGACATGGTATGATTTTGAAATTTGTTCAGTTTTTCTACACTGTTGGAGACTGGCTAGCATTTTTCTCTTATGCAAAAGGGGAACTTATGTTTTAAAAGTTCAAATAAAGTAGAGATAATAATTAAAGTATGCTTTCCCCCCAAAATAAAATCATATTTGGATAAATCTGTTTCCCTCAGCTTAGCCATAAGGCATCTCCCAGTTTTGCTTATCTGAGAACAATGTGGATTTTTTTAGTCTGTATGTAAGTCCAATGTAGTTATGATCTGCCATATCATGTTTGTAGCTGCCAGCTGTTAAATGGTATAACAAGATATGCTCATTGTCAGTTCTAATGGAAAGCACTCTAGAGGCATTTCTCCATCTTTCTCACAATATCAGTAAAACAGTTTTCAATAGCTAGGGTAATGTTTCTCCAATCATGGAGATAATTAATGAAAATATACCATTAAAGAGTTTGTTTCCAAAGTGCTAAAGCCTGCGTGGGAACAGACCAAGGCTGCCTCAGATGGATATTCTAAATGAAGATCTCATATCTTTATGACATTATTCATGGAGATATAATTTTGGTTTGAATCATTTTTTTATTTTTTTTATTTTTTTAACAAAATGAAAATGATGAATAACTTTTCTTATAAAAATCTTCCTTTAGAGGTTTAAACCAAGTACACATTGAGGCCAAGACTTTTATGGTAAGTGCTTTGTCCCACATCAAAATCTTTGACTTCTTTGTTCCCAGTAAAAAGATCTAAAGAATCAAGTATCTTTAGTCAAGCCACCATAATGGCTTTTGGGAAAGTGACAAGCAAATAATAGTCAGGCACATGTAAGCACACATACATAATCACACTGTTATGGACAGTGGGACTGCACAGACATTGTTTCCCAGAAATTAGTTATGGAGTGAAAAAAGAACACTGGGATGGAAAAGGACTGGTCATTAAGACTGGCACAGGAATATTTGGAGAGCACAACCTCACACAGGCTTACGAGGGGAAACAGTAAACTAGATTTGTATCAAGTAGAAGCAGTATTCTTGGTCATAGCTCATTCTTGTTATGATGCATTTGGAATTTGGCATCCTGACATGTGGGTGGGAATTGTTGCTCTTTGGAATACGTGATGGAGATGCAAGAAGGTGTGAAGGTGGAAGGTGATTTTGAGAAGCAAAACTGCTGAAACCTTGCTGACATTTGCCTTGTCAGTAGGAATAAGCTCAACCATCATGAAAATAAGACTCTGCATCACCACTATCCAGGAGTATTTTGAGTACTTTTGTTCACGCTGGTGACTCGTATTGTTCTGCTGCAGCTGAGGGATATGGAATGCTGCTGGTCACCCTGGCTATATGCTGAGTGGTGAGCTCTCCCTGCAGTCTGCCAGTGCACCCACACGTGGAATCACGCCCTCATGCCATGGTCAAGAGGGCTTTGCTTTGACTTGGATTGTTTGGGTGGCTCACTTCAGGCAGTAATTCCCTGAGTAGTTTGGGAGGTAGGTCAGAGGTAAGCAGTGACTGCACATGGAGAGAAAGGTGACGGCGATCTGCTAGGGGTAGGCTGGGAGAGTAACCTCTAACCGTGCTGACTGAGAGCATAAAAGGCACCTTGCCCCTGTGTCCTGCTCATTTCCACTCTGCTGGAAACCTCACAAGCCTCCACCCTGGCTGTCTGTGCAGCCTTTGAATGCAAGACTGCTCTCTGGCTCAGCCTCTCTACCAGCGTGGTGCCTGCTCTCTCCTGCCTTTTCTTTTTTCCTTATACTCTGTGGCTTTGTAGCTCATTAGACACAAAATATCAGCTCAACTTGACACTGGGAACAGTGATTTACATTTTTTCCAGATGATTTCTCCACTGCTTCTCCTGGATTTGTGATGAAGGCGGCAGTTACAGATACTTTGGCCATCTGAATGGATAGTAATGACCTCGGACCGAGGAGCACCAGAAACAAACTCCCTGAATTATGAGGTTCAGGCAATGAGCAGAGCAAGGGTCACCCAGACACAGGCATATTTTTCCCCTACTGCCTCAGGGTTAAGAGTGGGTAATTGGTATTTCCAGTTCAGCTTCTTTCTCATTCTGTGTCATCCCATCATGGCATGCCAGGATGCATTACATTAAATGGCATCAAATAGTCATGGAGTGTGACACGATACATTATCTGACATGTCACCTCACACCCTGTCATAACACAGTGCACTCAGAGATCAGTGGGGACCAAAAAGTCATTTGTCTGATTCCATTTTATCAGTCAACCCCAAGGGACGCAAGTGTGTTAATTATTTGCATGGTGGTTTGCATCCAGTGCTAGTGGGGAGAGGAGTGGTATGACGGGAGAAGGACAATTTCTGTTTCAGAACAATTTTATACCTATTGTCCACACATATGGGTGGCAGTGAACAGGTGTGATAGTGAAGGATCACTCTCTGAAACCTGATGTAAAGTGTCTGTAAGGATGAAAAGGTAGGTAGAGAAGTGCAGATTCCCCAGAATCAGCCAGCACTGGAATTTGAATTAAGTATCCTTTGTGCTCTGTAAGAAATTGTGATAATGTGAGACAGAAATGGAAGCATTTCTAAAAATCTGGTTCAGAAACATCTGATCTTAGTAGATATATTTTCATATGTTTCAGAAAATTGACTTCTATGGAAGGAAAGACTGACAAATGATCCTTCAGTGGATCTAGCTGAGATGTTTTAGGATAGTTGTCCCTTGTTGTTAATGTCCAAAACTCTCAGGAGAAGGCAACAAGTATGTTGGTCTCAGCAATACCATCTCAAAATATGTCTTAGCTAATAGTGTCAGAGAAGGTCAGTTTGTCTCATGGCATGTGATTCTGGATATAGAAAAGGTGAGAGCACCTGATTTAGATAGCTGAAAAGAAAAAACAGTTCTGTTGCCAACTGGTTTCCTAAACTAGAAATCAGTCTGCACCCTTCCTGACTTCTTGATGTGCTTTTTTTTGTGAGCAATTGTACTTCTGTAAACATTTGTGAAAAGCAGGTGTTTGGAGCCTCAAACTGAGATTCTTATGAATAAATGAACAGAAGTTGTTTGAACTCATCAAACGGCTGTATGTCACAGCAGCTTAGAAATTGTTGCCTGTAAAGCTACAGGTGTCACAAGAACGCATAGAAATAGCGTCTGACCAAAAGGAGCAGTCATGCATCTCAACGGGTAAAGAGAAATTGGAATACAGGAGGAATATGTGCTGCAAACAGTGTGAGCAATGCCAGCCTCTGTGACTGATTTTAAAGAAGAGCCTCAATTGTGGAGCCCACTGCAGGCTTTTGCGCCTTAGCCTCGCAAAAGAAGGAGTTGCTGGTAACTTGCACATATGAGCAAGGTACTGGTGTCATCTTGTAGCTGTAACTGTGGAAGGAGGCTGCTCTAGTGCATGGTTGAGATATATCCCCCATGTCACTCCTGTTCTGTAATGATTTAGCATTAAAGATACTCTTTGAAATGGCTTGTACAGTATGATGTTAGTAATAAGTAACATTAGCACTGGAGTAGCACAGAGCTGTTTCCAATACCAGGGTATTTGTTCTGGGTCTGCAATTCCCCATGCTTTTCAAACCAGTATATAGCTTGAATTGAGGGTGAAAGTTCACATCAGTTGTTTGATGCAAACTGCATCCTTAGTTAGCACAGATTTGCAGAGAAGAGCACACAGGAAACATCTGCACCAGCCACTCTTTTTCTTGTGGTAGGAGACTGCGTTCCCCTCCTTTGGCTGCAGATTTTCTTGGCAGTGTCCCAGGTTTGTGGACTGGGATGATGCAGAGACTGTAGCTTCCCTCTGGGAAATTAGATTGGAAAGCATTGCAGATTCCAATGGTGAATCTGCAGCAGGAAAAAAGATTTCACTCACCTGCTTCAGGCTAATATCCTCAAAGTGTATCAGACTTATGACTTGGGTCCATTAGGTTGCACAGTGAGATAGGTGAGATCAGAATGTCAGTGAAATATATATCCCCATCCTGAAAATCTGTCTTAAAATATATCAAAATGTCAATTTCTTCTCCAGTGACAGGTTCCACCTGAATCCTGGGTCTTGGACCTGAATGCTGGAGCACCAATGGGCATATGCAAAATTGCCAAGGACCAGGTCTGGTCACACAAACTTGTAAGCAGACATATGTTTGGATGGTACTCATTGATGCTTGTAATTAGAGCATGCTCTCATCCCAAAGTGAGACAAAACAGTACCTCAAGATGTCCCTGGGATGGAGTAATCCTATTTCTGAATTGCTAAAGCAAGCCATGAATGGTGGCGGATATATATGGAGTATACTCAGCTACTTTCAGAATAAAGTTTTCTTGTTGGTACAGGTCTGACATAAGAAAGGGGAAAACTGAACTACTAGTAGGTTTTATCCACCATGGAATTAGGACAGAAAGGAGAAAAGGAACATTATTTATAGTTTCCCACAGAAGATTCTCTGCAAAAAAATACAGAAAGTGGGAGTGAATTCTAGGAAAAGGGAACATTTTGCGTTAGAACATTCCTTAAGAGTGCTGTGTGGTTCAGGCCACAGTACAACAGAGCTGAAGTCTTTAACATAAACTCCTATAGATGTAGCAAAGGAGAGTGGGGGAAGGAATGTGACAGGCAGACTTCATGATGTGTTCACTTGGAAAGAGTCAGAGGGGAGGAAAGAGTTAAATGAGCAAGAGAAAGAGAACAAAGAAGAAAATACACGTGGAGTTTTAAGGTATGTGAGTTTAGTGACAGTCCTGATTCTCACAAGTTATTGCAGTTTCTGGTGCAAGAATGTATCTCTGCAAAAACAGGCAAAGGACTGGGACTTTGATCAGAATTTATCCTACAGAAGTTGTACAGCTGACAGATCTGGGCGCTGCAAGAAAATAACTGCAGAGACTGTCAAGAAAGAGAGATGTAGCCCATCTCATTTCAGTCATTCAAATGAGGTGTCTCATTTAGAAGCCTAGTAACTTCAGACCTCTTCAATAACCAAAGGAGACAATGTATGGTACAGATCTTGGTGGTCTCATAGAGGATAAGCATCCTCCTTCATGCTCTTAACTCATGTTTGCTTTGGTTGGAAGCCAACAAAGTGGATTTCAATAGGCTTACTGTCACACCCATTGAAAACTGTCCTCTGAAGCCAGAAAGTAAGGATGTAATTCAGTCCACCTACCACGGCCATCTGCACACTCGGTCCCCATCTGTCATCAAAGGAGTAAGACAGGCACCTCCCTGAAACAACTGTTGGGCAGGAAGAATTGCTTTAAAATTAACCCCTCTACTTTGTCTAAAGGAGTGCAGAAAAAAAAGTTTAGACTGGATAAGCAGCCAAAGACAGATGACTTAAAGGCTGGGCTGGAAGTCACAGTTATCTATAGATCCTGGCATAGAGATCTACTCAGGGGTAGTCCATATCACAAGTCAAAAGTTCTTTACAGTTTTGTAAGGAATTTTTTTTTTTTTTTTTTTTTTTTTTTTATAAGGAACTGTAGTCAACGGATAGCAGTTTGGCTTGCTGGCCTCTGATTAGTGTGGAAGATGGAGTCAGAAAACACGCTGTTCTCATGCAGACAGCTAGCTAGGCACAGTTCAGGTGAAACCGTGGTCCACATGGCTGAAGACAGTCTGAAAATCTGTGGGTTTGATTTTCAAGGAGCCTTTCTCACAAACGGCGGGGCTGGTTCCAGGAATAGTGCTGCGATCACAGGGCGTGGAGGAGACAATGCCATTCCCCATGCTCACCCTATTGTTGTTTTGATTATGTAAAATTCCCCTCTGCCCACAATGCCTGGGTCACTATATCATAACCCGTAAACTGTTTTTCCCCTTGGCCGCATTTTATTGCTGTTATCCTTCAAGACAGTCAATATCTAATTGAATGTGGGTTTTGTTGTATGCTCAATGAATTCCATGTGTTCATCTCTTAGAAGCAATTTGACAACAATGAAGACAAGAAAAATTGCAAAAATAATGAGGACTCCTTTTGGGGAAAACGTAATTGAAATGATACAAGCCCAAACCCTGAGTGATGTTGAGTGTCTTCTGGGTAGCACTGGAGTTAACTTGAACAGGAGGTGCCAGAAATTCAGGCAGCGTTTGTCACAGAAATGTATTAAAATGTCTAAGAAAAGCTACATCTATCATACAGTGGAATATTGGTTCACTAAAACACAGACACAGGTTTAATCCCTCTGGCTCTTACTAACTTGAGAAAACCAGGAAAGTACAAGTGAATGAATTATATTTACAACACATGAATAAATGTAGAACAACAAAAAAATGAAACACATAAGATATGTTGACCAAAAGTAGAAATTAAATAGCCCATAAAGATATGCAACTGTTTGAGCAGCCTAAGAAAAGGATGTGATATTTCTACCATGCACCTTTCATAAAATACCAGTTTTTCATAATGGGATGTCATACCAGATCGTTGCTGGTCTTGTTTGATCACTGCTCAACCTGTAATACTGAAGGATAAACACACACATAGAACAAACAAGTAAGGGGAAGAAATAACCTGAAAGTTGGGAGGGGACAGAATATATTTTGATCTAAAGAATAATCAGTTTCTCATCTAAGGGAAACTGAATCTGTTTTAGATCAAAATATATTCTCATCTAAGGGATGAGAAACTATCAAATCTACTGTTTCTCACAATTTCTTAATTAGTCATGACTGAACACAAGCGTTTCATGCATTTCATTTCTCTCTGTTCTTCTTTTCCCCTAATGGACTTTTTTTTTTTTTTTTTTTTCCTAACAGTGTTTGGCTCATTAAGCACTCAATGGTCTATCACGCCATGTTAATCCAGTGTTATCAGACTGTGGACTTTGTGTAGATTTCCGTTTTATCATATTTTTCTCCCCTATCCTCTCCACTCTGTGTCTGTGCTCCTTGCAGGAGCTGCAGTGATAACCCATTCATTCAAACTCTGCTGAAGGGCTGACCATGAAATTCTTCTTTCTTTCTTTTCTCCCCTGCTCCTCTTCTTGCAACCTAATGCCTCCTCTTACTCTTTGATTCTGGCTGCATTCTTATGGGATTAAGGGTTTTCTGTTTCCTACAAGGAATAAAATATAGCTATCTGAGCCAAAGGAGTAGGAAATTTCTCCACAGACTCCTTAATGGAGGGTTTTATGGGGTATACTTTCACCTCATTTAGCTTTTATTTCTGTATGGCTCTTTCATCAGTCTGAGCAGCTGAAGGAAATGACAACTTTATGGGAATGCAAGAGGAATCACTGGATTAAAAGAAGACATGAGAACAACTCAAGGAGTGGAAAGATTTAGAAAAAATAAAGTCCCAGTGCATGGCTTACTGAAGTCAAAATATATATGTTCTTTGGATAGAGACTCCTGTAAGACTCTACTTTGTGACTACATGTGATGGTCCATGAAAGTGGGCAGATCAGCTTGTTCTCAGGTTTTAAAGTCACTAACAGGGCTTTGATCTGCTTTCTTTCCAGCAAGGGCCCTGCCCATTCCCATATCAAGAAGAATACTATTTCCTTCGGCCAGGCCATGTTATTATGGAAGATACCTGGCCTTTCAGACTTCCTGAGATTTACACATCTACCACTTTCCTTGGTAAGTTTTTCCATGATTATCTGAACTCAATATTAAAAATGTATTTGTTATCTAATTTGAACCTAATTTCAAATTCTATCTGGTCAGACATTGCATGCCTTTTGTCTGCTAAACCAAAGAACTTTTTATTATCAGAAATATTTTCCATTCCCTATGCACAGACTGTGATCCCACTACATCTTTATTTCTTAGAGAAGTTAAAGAGCTGAGTTTCTTAAGTCTTTTGTTTTAAGGCAGATTTTCCAGACATCAAATCATTGCTCAGCCTTTTTCTGATCCCTTTCCAGTGTTTCAGCTATCTCCTTGGATTGTACATATTATTACAGCAGTGGTCCCGCCAGCACCATATGCAGAGGTAATAATAACATCTTGCTTTGGCACAATATGTTCTCAGTATAACAGAGTATTGTATCCTCTGTTTTACAGGATAGCATATCAGGTTTTTGGGACTGCCTGCTTCTGAATATGCTGTGAGTGACTTTGTGGTAGATGCAAGAATACTGCATTTGGCTGTAGAGTGACGTTCAAAATAGCACAGTTTACCAAGCTGTGAGCACAATTGACCCATTCCCATTATTGTTTACAGTTCTCCAAATGTTTGTATCCTCTAAAAACTTAACCATCCTGGCTAAAGATGTTGAATAACATTGGACAAAGGAAATCTCTGTAGGACCCAGAGAAAATGCCCCCCCTTTGATGATGATTCCCTATTAACAATTGCTTTTTAGGAGTACAGCTCTGGAATAGACCTCCTGGGTCAGTGAGTCTAATCCCCAGCTATTTCCAGTAACCACATCATACAGTCACTATTCGAAATCTAGCTCAATTTTAATCCATTTAATATGTGCTGCATTGGTTTTTATGTAGTGCTGCTTTTGTAATCTGAATGCCATGTGATAGTAAGTCATTAAGTCATTATTTTATTTCTAGTAATGACAAAAAACAGCTGAACTGATTTTTGTATATTCAACTTCAGTCTAGAAACAATGAACTGAAAAAAAAAAAAAAGCCTGAGGTTTTTCTGCTTTACTCAAATGAAATGCTTTTTAAAATTAGAATAACAAAATAAAATGACACCAATAACGCACTGAGCCATGCCACTGAAAAAAAAAAAAATAACACATGGGATGTTTTTTAGTAGGATGGTTTGAAGTACCAAATGGATTTTTTCCTAAGGATGTTGATTCACAAGGACAGGAAGATTAAACCTGAGATGGCAGATATAATTACTATCCCCAATATTTCCTTCCTCTCCTCTCCCAGAGGTTGCTTCTTTCCTTTGCAGGGAAGTTGAATTACATGTGAAATAACTTCTGGGCTACAGCCATTTGCATCTTGCTCTGTTAAAACCATCCAGGTTGGAGATGATAGTTTGGGAACTGCATTGTGTGCTCTTTGACTGTATTTACTGCAGAACAGCAGTCTCTGGGAAAGAGGCAGAGTGGGCAGTCAAGGGAGGTTCCTCCCCTAACCCTCCGAGCTTAACCTTCCAACTGCCATGAAACAGCAGCCCTAGATCCAAGCTTTCATAGGGCTGTTGATGTTGGAAAAGGCCAGGCTGTCCTGCAGAATTTATTTCCTGCAGAATATAAAATCTACAGGGGTGAGCATATGGTCAATGTCACCTATAGCTGAATTCAGTGACAGCTGATGGCATGTATGGTACTGAAGTTGTCCTTCCTCCTGGTGTGCAAGTGTTTATCCTTCTGTAGCATGATGGCCAGTGATAGAACAAGATGCCTTTGTGTGTTTTTGGAGGAATGAATGTGGTGCTCAAGCCAGCTGCCTGTGTGTTTTGAAGATTTTGCTGTATAACTTCCTCTCCCACTTGGTAACTTGGAACTGGATGGATCTTATTTATTTATAGAGATATACTTTAATCTCTGTCTGTCAAAGTGGATTTAGGTAACATATATATCCTTTGTCAAAGTTGGAGGCTGAGCAGTTCTGAGCTCTTCCTTTAGAGGTAGGGATGGGAGAAGAGTGGGAAAAATCTTTTGAATGTTTTCAGCACAGTAGTGATGTCAAATTAACCCAGATTTTCAAACTGACCAGTACACTGATGCTAAGGTTTGAATGATTTCCCATCACATCTGAAGCAAATGTAGCTCTGGCCTATTTCCATGGTGTTTTGAGCCAATTACCGCTTTTGGATACTTTGGGCTGTTTTTCCCTGTGAGATTACGGGTTTCTGTATTTGGAATAAAATTTGTAGGCATGAGGCTCTTGGCCTTGTGCCAGCACATTGAATCCGCATTGAATCTCATCTTTGTGTCAGCCCAACTGAATGGTGCTTTTTGGGTCTGAGGCTTCTTTTCAGCCTCATTTCTTTGGTGAAATATACTTCTAAAGAGTAGTTTACATTATGCAAAATTATCATATCACTTGTGCTTAAATGAGATACTTTCAGGTCAGTGACATAAGTCCAAGTGAAGAGCAGGGCTTTGGAAGCTGACATTCACTCCCTCTCAGCAACCTCAGAAATATCAGTCTTGCAACTTCTATAAATACATTTCATCAGGGACCTGCTCAGGCTGAGCGTCAGAGTGGAAAACACTTAGGTATGTGATTGAGCTGAGTTTGGTCACTGGAGTGAGCTGTTCCCTGCGTAGCTGAGCGCTTGCGTGAGGAAGGCACCGGTTGATGGTGTGGAATTGAAGGCAGTGGTGTGTGATCATAACCTTGGAGCTTTTTCCATTCTGCTTAATGGGGCTGTTGCTGCTCCTGGGAGCTCATCACAGTTTTCTTCATTCACCTATGGGGAGTGTTTTAAGGCAAGAAAATCACAGAGTCTACTTAGGCAGAATTTAGGACCCTAGGGAACTGTGGTATGTAATGGCCATGTTGAAGTGGTCAAAAAAAATAAGCTTATGTTTATACCTGTATATTAATCAGCTGTATTTTACTTGCATTCTGCTGCATGGCAGGACCCATCCCTTTTGGTGAAATGTCCTAGCTAATGTGCTGAGCCCTCAAAGAGTCCCTCCAGCTCAGTTCTTCTAGTGGGTGGCATCCCCGCCAGTGGCAGGGAGCTTGGAACTAGAAGGTCTTTAAGGTCCCTTCCAACCCAAGCCACTCTATGATTCTATGATTTATCGTGTTTTCTTTGCTTTATTCTGAATATGTTTGCACAATGGTTCCCCCCAGTACTCTTTCACAGTGGAGTAGCCAGGTCACTCTAGGGCAGTGGATGTGTGAGTATGATTTATACCAAAACTGGCAGTGTTGCTGGTACAGGACTCCTACTTCTCACCTGAGTGAGGCATCTGCTGGGAGGGTAGGGCCTGAAACTCCACTCGTGCTTTTAAGAACATGCCCTGCTCAATTAACAGAGGAGCTCAGGCTCTGCATCTCACACTGGCAGAGGTTTTTATTGTGCAGCCTTGACAAGAGAACCTGAATTCCAGGGAAATAGGAATGTCCCAGGGAATTTAATCTAACTTTAGATAGTTCTCTGTACTCTGTCCAAAGGGGGCATATAGCCTTTATTATTGACTGCTTAGGAAGCTGTCTAGCTCTGTGTCTCTTAAGCATTCTCCTGTGCCCAAATACCTAATTTCTAGGCATTGCAACATCCAAACTGAAAGCAGAAAAAACACTTTATTGTCCATAGCCCCTCTGCGTTTGTTCCCTTGTCATCATTGGGAATGGTAGACCAGCCTCACTTCCAAGGATGTTGTGAGGGTAAATGCATTAAAAGAGAAATGCTCAATTATTATGGTAATAGGACTCTTATAAATACCTAAGATATATGTGTATATTTGTATTTTAGCGGAACCTAGCTTACAACTGCAGCTTAAAATAACTACCATCAACACCTATATAAATTCCATCTGTGAATATTTGATCAGAGGCTATGTGGGTGGAAAAGTATGTTTCATTGCTATTGTGATTGCTTTCTTTCTTTAGCTTTTCATGAGTAATAAACGTGAAGAATGTCCCAATGCTTTTATGCTCACCCAGTCAGTAATATTTTCTCTGAAACTGTATGTGAATGTTTAATTCATTAAATGGTATCATGTAACTTTATGGTGAAATCATAAATCTTTCCTGTTACATTGCTTATTGGAAAATCTTCAACTCCAAGGAAACCCCTAGCACTATAGCTTGCTTTCTTTCATTACATATGTCTTTTATTGGCTGCTTCCCACTTTCTCTGAGGATGCTTTCTCCCTCTGCTTCCAAACTCTCAATTTTATTTTAGAGTAATGAATCTAACTGGTTTGAGAAGAAGACTTTTTTTTTTTTTAACCTTTTTTTTTTTTTTCCTTGCATTCACTTTCCATCCACTTTCCATCCGCTTCCCATCCACTGCATCCTTCACAGTGGTTGTGTGTTCACTGCTGTTCAGCTTTTCAGAATGAAGGTGGCACTGAGAAATTCACTGTCCACTGACCTAGCCTGGAAGCATGAGATGCCTCTGACAATATCTGAAGTTAAAAAAAAAAAAAAAAAAAATCATTACTTTCTTGTTTTCTTAAGTTACCCATTTCCAGTGTTCGCAAAACTGTGCAGGATAGTGTACCACATCCAAAGTCATGCAGCGCTGTCCTTCTCGGAATCATACTTTGCTTTTAAGTTTCTCATGGTTATGGCTAATGCTGTAGGGTCCTCAGGAAACATCTCTGGAGACCTGGAGGTGGGGACCACAACTGTGAAGGGCTCCTAGGAAAGCACTTTGATAGCAAGAACACAAACAGCTTCAGTCCTGTTGGAAAAGTCTGGTGCCTGGCTTGGAGTGTTGATCTGCCAGAGGGGTCCAAGTTTTGGCTTTGATTATAGACCAAGTACCTGGTCAGATTGATTATGACAAGGCATCTCTTTCTATAAAGCTTCATCATTACTCTTTGACCAAATTCCAGTGAAATTGAGTCAAGGCCAGCATGCCTGTTAATGGTACCCCACAACAAAGATGGTCCTTGCCTGGGGCTCTTTGCTGCAGGCTCATCTACAAAAACAGTCGTATGAGCAGCTGTGGGACAGAGAGCAAAAATTCACCAAATGCTCAGTTCTCCCAGACTCTCTTAAAAACTATCTTTGAATCCTTCTTCCTGAGCTGTGCTGTATTTTCTGTGGTCACGCCTGAGGCTGTGGGACAGTAATTATTACTGAAGCCTTGGTAGTGGATCTTTGCCGAGTTCTTAGTGGTAGGACACCTACATCACAGAAACTGCCCAGGAAACTGAGGATAGTTGGCAGCTCCTTGGCAGTGTCAGCAGGAATACTCACAAAGAAGAGATTAATCCTTAACTCCAAAGCTGGCTCAGGCACCCTTAAATTATAAGAAAATTACCCTTTTCTGTAGCTACTGCTCATCCTATGGCTACTGTTGAGTTGGATCTCATCTGTCCCTATGGTCTGAGTTCCAGAGCTGTCAGCATTAAGATTTTAGTCCAACAAAATATGTTGCCACCATTATGGTGTCATTGTGCATAGTGACACAAATAATGCCTGTGCCTAAGAACTTAAAAGCAGTGTTTCTAAGTATCTAAATACTACCAGGAGCAATAGGATACAATTGTGATTAGGCATCTAAATGCATAGAAAAAAACTTTTTTTTTTTTTTTTTTTTTTTCCAATACACACATCAGCTCATGCATAGCTTTATTAAATACAATGAGCTCCTTTTCTTTAAGGTGGGCATGCATTTAAGTACTCTGATTTTTTTTTTTCTTTTTCTTTTGTTTCTTTTTCTTTCTTTCTTTCTTTCTTTCTTTTTTTTTCCCTTTTTTATTTCTTCCTTCTTTTTTCTATTATAAACAAACAAACAAACTCTCCTGCATTTTTGAGGGATCATTTTATTTATGTTGAGGAGTGTCCTTTGTACAAAGAGTGGGATTCCAGTATATTTTCAGGAAAGTGAATCAGGCAATTATCTTGCAGGACCAGTGCAGATGCCAGAATGAGGAGGTGTGGTAAAGGGAATGCATGATTGATTTCTTTCCTATTCCAGAGCTGGATGAAATGCCTGACACAGCTGTTAGCTCACTGCTTACAAGAACGAGGAATCAATCTTACCAGATGTTGTTCATTTCCTCTGTCGCTGTGTGGCCAGCTCTGTTGTACAGAGGATGCGGGGGGTGGAGGGGAGGGAGGGAAAAGAAAGGGGAGAAAATCTCCATCTAAATTACACAAGAAGGGCCCAGTGTGGGAATGTAACATTAAGTGAGGAACAGAAGAACAGGCCATGAGTGGGAAAGTGGAAGCTGGGAAGACAGAGCCCACTCATTCGCTTGTCTGATTCATCCACTGGGGAGCACAGCAGACTCCCTTCGCCCATGGGTCGATACATGATCGTGAGCTCTGAACGCTAATGTTTTCCATTAAAAGGATGCGGGAGGTACATGAGGAGGGTTCAGTAGCAAACAAGCCAATGATTCAAGGACACATCTGCCAGCTGCATTGTGCACTGTGTCGCATGAGTCTGTGGAGCACTGACACACATGCGTAGAGTCTTTGAGCAACAACATTTGGGGAAGCAATCACAGTGACAGTGTGATGTGCTGCTACATCAGGCAACATACCTGGGTGCTTGTGGTCCTGAGTGTGCCATCACCATTTCAGATGATCTTCTTTCCCAAAACTGGAACAAGCGCCCATGCTGAGAAATGCAGATGGAGAGCATGGTCATGACATGGGTGGGATTTGGGGCTGGGAGGTTACCAAGATGTTATGTCACCCCTTTGCATATGTTTCATTATGTGTTTCCTTCAGGAGGAAAGGGGCTGTGGCATCTCCCTGAGATCCCATGTAACACAGCATAGCTCATCTGCAGGTGTTGCAAGGAGAGCAGGAGCCACTGGTCAGGAGATGGAAGAAGAAAGGTCTGCCAGTGCCTCCACATGTAGGAAGAGGGGAGGGAGAGAGAGCAGTTGGTGTCAGTAGACCACTTAGCATTTTATTTGCCTGCGTTACTGGTTTAAAAGAAAACAAGCAGAAAGGCAAAGGGAAGGACCTTCATATGAGGAGGGCACTTTGAGCTAAGGTTATAAGCTTCAAGAAGAGAGATATGAAAAGATAAATGTTTGCAGATTGGCTCTGGAGGTGCCACAGGTTGGGAGAAGCCATGTTGCCCATGGAGAAAAGATATTTTGATAAACCAGTGGAACCCTTACTTCAGCATTTGTTGTGGAATGCCCACTTCTAAGTGAATTGATTTTGTTTTATTTATTTATTTATTTATTTATTTATTTTATTTTTACCCATTCTGCGTTTCCTTGCAGAATTCACCAAGTAGGTTCCTGCTGCCATGTCTGCAGAGATCTGCCAGCCTCATCCAGCAGGAGGAGAGGAGACCTCATGAAGCTGCTGCACAGGAGATTAGTTCAAGCTACAGCTTATTAAACAGGGAAGAGATAAATTAATATGCTACCAACAAGAAATGAAATGGAGGTGAGCAATAAAGGAGGTATATCGTCTTTGGAGATGAAACAAGCCAAATGAACACATTCCCACCAACCTGAGGACACGAATTCAGAATAAGATCCCTGCCTTTATGGAGCAGTATTTTTAGGGTAAACTCTGCTTTCGGCAGAAACCTGCAGTAAGCTGTGGAAAAGAGCTGTGGATTTGCCCCAGTGCAACATAAAGTGCGTCTGCACAGCAAGATGTGTTTGCTGGTCTCCATCCTGAGCTGTACGAGGAAGGGCTGGTGCCATGCTTTGTGGTCTTTCTGTTTAAAACACCTGAAAATAAGCACATCCCGCTATGCCATGCAGCATTTGAGGTCCTACTGGTAACAAAAATAATAGCAAACTAAAAAATAAACAAACAAACAAAAAAAACAATTCACAAACAGAAAAAAACACAGTGCTGTTTTGTTTTTTGCCTGAAGTGTTTGGCCTACAATAGTGTAAAAGCACTGCGGGAGAAAATAACAAATAATCTGTCACTGCTGAAGTTATTCTGGAGAGACACGGTAACAGGATCGTGGTGGACGGATATGTCCCTCTCTTGAGATACAACCACCACAGCTAAGGAAGAGACATCCAGCCTGTTGCTGTTGTGCCTTAGGACAGATACATGCATGTCGAGGTGGTAGTAGGGATGGCAGTGGGACCATCATGCTCCCAGTAACACTGTTGTGCAGCATGATGTGTGGCCGGGTCTGGCCTGCAGTTATGGAGAAGAGTGGGCCTTCTGTAAGATGTCTTCTCACGAAGTAGTTAACTTCTGTCAAGGGTTCCATATTGAGTTAGATGGAGCACTCAGTTCACCTTTGTGCCAGTTTAAAAATTAGCTGAGGACCGATGGGCTGAAAATAAGACAAAGATTCTGTTCTCCAGTTGCAAGGATGTCAAGTTCTGAGTCAATCTGTTGACATCAGTACCGATAATCCAGATTTACCCCAGTGCAAAAGAGTGTCATTCAGATGGATTAGCTGGAATGGCTTCTTATGGGTTGAAAAATATGGTGTTACAGGATGTGTTAGAGGTTCTGATGAAAGGGATCATACAGTTCATGGGAGTGTAGATGGGACGCCATGATACTCTGTAATAACATTGATCAGATCCTCACTACTGCTCTAGGAAAACCCAGGAGTTATTCCTTGAAGTACCATCTTATTTCACTCCCAATTATCTGCTTCATAGCTATTTTATATAACTGAATCCTACCTTGCCACCTTGCATGACTAGACTGCTCTGAACGTCACCTAGATGATTGATTACTTTCTGTAGCTTGCAAACTCTTATATCACAGCAGTGAGTTGTGCCCAGTATACCTGACCCTTTCATGCCAAAGCTGGCAACTTGAGGGAAGCCCTCTGCTCTATGCAAACTTCCATGTACCACCCCTGGAAGCCAAACAATGCATCATGTGCAGTTTGAAGTTACGGTTAAAATTACATGGGATAAAAAAAAAATATGACAGAAGTAGCTGTCATATTTTTAACAAAATTTGGTGGCTGCAGATATGAAACCTGAGAACTTGCATAAGAGACCCGCTCCACCGAGCGTTAGTTTAGTCCACACAGCAGCTGCACAAAGGGGGCATTTCGCTGCTGCTCTGGTGCTCCTTGCCTGGGGAATTGTGGCTGCAGGTTCCCGAGGGCCCCCTGGTGTTTTGCGCAATCTATCTTTAGAGAACTGCAATTTCATTTCTGAGAAGGGCACTGGCTTTGAGCAGGGACTACTTCTAAACTGACAAACCACTTCCTGCAATCGTTAACTGAATTAAGAGCTTTCTGTCCCCTTCATTCCTCTGAAGTGAACCCCCCCTCCCCTCCCCCCCCCCCTCGCCCCCCTTTACCACCACCACCCTTTCGCTTGGCATCAAGAAATATTGTAAAGACAAGAGGGTATGGAGGGTTGAAGTGACACTAACTCATTGGCCTCTCCCTCAAATCTTCTACAAAGATGTCTGGTATCATTCCCATTGGACTTTCTGCAGGAGCTAAAGTCATGTCATTTCCAGAAAGTCTTCTAATCCTGGGAAAGAAGGCAGCTCATATATCTCTACATTTGATGCTGCTTTTTCATTTTTACAAGCACAGCCCTACTCTGAAACAAAGGATGTTGTAATTTTTGGTCAAATTCTAAAAAGTAATAGAGCACCTGCAGCTCCTGGGATGTTATTCCTGTTAAAAATATTCCAGATCTGGTGTGTGTCACCTTCCATTATAGGAGGACATAGCAAACCTTGCAATCATCAGTGTTGACCTTAATGGTATGCACTTGTGACCATTGAGAAAAAGAGCCACAAAACTACTCAAATTCTTATTTTCTCATAATCTCATTTGGTGATAGTGTTTGTTTTGTTTGTTTGTTTGTTTTTGGTTTTTGTTAGTTTTTGTTTCTTATTTTTCTGTTCCCAGATTTGTGGTCTTGAACATGTGTCCTCTTATACTGGGTGCTATTTACAAGTGCATACAAGTTACATAGTATGCATTTTTATTTTTTTTTTTCTCTTTAAATTCCCAGTTCTACCTGTCTGAAAGAATTAAGGCAGGCTTATTCAGCATGGGACTTACAGTCATTGAGCTGCATTTTGCAAAAAAATTACAGAAATTGAAATGTTAGCTAAAAGCATTTTCCCAAAACTTTTCAATTATGGGCAAGGCAATTTATTAAAAAATGTTTTCTCTTGCATCATTGTGCTTCCAGCACCATTACAGGAGCCAATTGCTTCAATAAACATGAAACACACAAATAGTTTAAGTCTTTAAACACACCTTAGCACATGCACTTCTTCATTTTTATTAGGTAAGATCCATTAAAGCATGAACTTTGCTTTACATCTTGAGTGGTTGTGAAAGACATTCTTCCTGTTAACATACCTATCTCAAAAAATAAGGCTTTGCATGTTTTCACACACAAATAAATATAAAGAAGAGTTTGTTTTTGCAAGCAAATATTTTCTCTCAAAGGAACTATTTTGCTCCTCCTCTGTCACAAACATGATGCCAACAAGAATTAAGGAATAGCTAAATGGGGAACATATGCTATATGTTAGTATCCAAAGACTGAGAAATGCATGGTGGAGTGAATTGCATAAGTAGAAGAAGACAAAATCAAGAATATCTACATATCTAGAGGAAGCCATTTGAATTAATCTTTAAACTTTGAAGGCCACTTAAAGGTGTTTGCAGTTTATACTGAGGAAATTGCTAGAGCTGAAACAGTATGTATAGAGGACTTTGCAAATGTTGCTAACTTCTGCCCCCAGAAGTGATCAGAAAAGGAACTGGAAGCCTGTACTACAATTCTCTGTACAGTGTGAGCAAGAACAAATGGTCAGAGACAGGTTGTTGTCCCTCTCCAGTTGTAATGGGGACTCACAATGGTGTATTTCAGCTCCTCAAGAAGATGGACTGAAATGTATGTTCTCTATATTATCTTCAGGTGTTTTGATCCAATATTGCTTGATTGTGCAAAACACCTAAAGGCAAGAAGAGCCTTTGAATTAACTCAAAACACAGAACTAGTGAAGGATTTTTCAGCAGATCATTTTTAATGATTTTTATTTTTATTTTTTTTTTTTTTCACTGTGAAGTGACATTTCTTTAAAACCAAAACTTTCCCTGGGAACACACCAGTTGGAACAAAACTCGTCATTGTCATTGCTGACAAAGCTGCAAACTCCAGAGGTTTATAAAATCTGAAATTGTATAGGAAATACATACAGGCACGTAGCTTGAATACAGGCTACAATATATACACCCCAGGAGGCTGGAGTGTATAGAGGCAGGCATATGGTCCCACCAAAAGCACTTGGAGTATTTCCATCTTTCCTAATGGAAGCAAGACCAGTCCTTTAGTATGGAAATGCAAACAGGCAGATAGTGTGAGCCCAGGGGAGTTGCTCATTTGTTTGGCCATTGCTGTACATCTGTTGAATTCTCACTTTAGCTGCAATACTTCTTGTTCAGTAGGAAGCCCTTGATACCATGGGTATCATTTCTCATGCCTGCATAAATTGGGGTTCATGCTATAAATGTACTGGTCCCTCTGTAAACCTGGGTATGAGGGTCAGATCTATTTTCATTGCTGTAACCAGAAAGTAGAAAGCTTTTGGAGATACATAGATAAAATATGCTATGAAGACATGCAGAATTATGTCATTTCACAGTTCACACAGCCCTGACTGTGGCTGTTTTTTGAGATATTTCATCAGTTAGTGCCTTTGTAAACTCACAAGGGACCAAGGGGCTGAGACTCCCAGCCAGTCACTCCCACACATGCACTCTGGGGTTCTGGGACCTCTTCATGTCTGAGGAGAACATCTACTCATCACGCCTGGAGAGCATTTGCAGCAAGACTGGGCACAAGCAGGGTTCTGAATCCCTCACGAGGAATATAAGAGTCACAGGTCCCCAAGGAGAGAAGGACCATGAGTGAGACCTTGCAACCCCATGACCATGACTCTGAGTAGGAAGCCTGGAGCTGGCACTGGGGAGCCCCTGCTCCACCAGCAGTGCTGGGCTTAATACAGTAATGCTTAATGCTGCCAGGTGTCACTTCTGGAAGGGAGCATTGACAGAGACACTGAGAAAAATCAGACCAGGTTGTCTCTGTAAGGAGTTTCTGAACCCTGCCTCTTCAAATTAAACATTTATAGTCCCTTTTTGCTCTTTAAATTCTAACTTGCAGATATTCCATTTGATTCAGTTGTTTTCTAATGATATAATTTTCACCTAAGCACTTATTTTTTTGTCTAATGGAAAAGGGATCCTATTAAGCTGCTCTTAAATTATCTGACCTAGGTCTACAAATCTCATTCTCCAGAGGCAGACTAAGGTTAGACTAAACACAAGCGTGCTGGTCCCCGTGTCTGCATACTAACAAGAGATGGTATTTCTCACCCACTGACTGTAACTTAGAACTTGATTGTGGTGGAAAGGCTTTTGACTCCAATTCCTCTAAAAAAAAGCATGTTCTGAAGAAGATGGAGACATTCAGGTTGCAAGGGACAGCTCAGCTACCTATGGATTGCCTTCTTTGGGGCACCGCAGTGAATAGCATTGAATTTTGGGGAAGGTCCCTAGATCTCATCCACTCCTTTCAAAAGACAGACATAATTTCCATCCGTCTTGGCCAGAGCCTGTACCCAGAGGCTGGCACCTTACTGAAGTTATACCCCATCTTTCTCATGTCTTCAGCCATCCTTGATACTATACTGCTTTGGCAAATTCCCCATTTTCTTTTGCTTCCTCTCTCTGCCCCACACAATTTTATCTTAAGAAAGTTCAGCTTCCCAGTGTAAAGCAATAGAAACCAGGGCCTGAAGGAAATTCATGGGGAATGTCCATCACATCCCAATGCCACAAAGAGACTCATCTGTGCCTGAATTTATACATGAAGAGCAGGAAGGGGCAGAGGGGCTGTAAGGCTGCAAACCACTTTTGGCTTGGCTCTGATTAGCACCAGGCACAGGTGCAGAGCACCTCTTCACTGTCAGATTTTCCACTCAGTGTATGTCCTTAATACAGGCAGAAACTATTTTTGCTTACCATACAATCAGCTATCTTTATCAAGGGGTTTTCTACAGTGCCCATCTGTATAGCAGCCAAGTACTTCCCAGACAGATTCGGTCTTCATGGACTGAATGAGAAAGCATTTCTCTGACAAATGATTTAAAAATAGTCTGAGTAGATTTATTAACATATTATAAAAACATAGGCAGCTGCAACTAAGTATAAAGTCAGGCGGCAAAATGGCAGGATAAAAGCTGGTTAATGTTTTACAAGAGGTTTTCTAGACAAAAAAAAAAAAAAAACTCTTCTTTCAAAATTGATTTTTTTTAGAGAATTGATGTCTTTGAAAAGTTTTCATGTGATTCACTTTTACAGGCCAGATACTTCTGCACTCTAACAGTAATAAACATCTTAAATTTGAGAGTCTTAGTTCAGTTTACTTGATTTTAGTCAGTAATCTATGATTACTAAATTTATCTAAGTAACATTTAAGCTAAGTTTACATTGTTTGCAGAAAGGTTTGCACTATTTAAATCAATTTAGAAATCCGTTAAGTAAATCTGATGCAAGTTTAGTTATAGCAAATGTCTTAGCTAATAAATTTCTTGGGACTGGGTTGTATCTTTTCTGCATGCATGGATGAAACTCAAGTGCTCTCAAGGCTTCAGTGAATAAATAATAAATGATGCAAAATAGCTTTTTGATACATAATAATATCATAACTTTAAAATGTGTTTTCCCAGGACCAGAAATGAGCACTTTCCTCTGGGAAGTTATTAAATACAAAGAAAAAAAGAGCTATTACTAGTGCTGGAAGCTGGTCAATGCATCTCTCGCTACATCCTGGTTCCTGGTGATCATTTACACTCATCTCTTACAGCCTTTCAAAGGGGCTGTAAATTATTACCAGCTCAGTATGCTACACCCACCTTATCACAGGTGAAAATAAACTGCAAAGCAATGAAGAATCAGATCTGTGGTATCTGCATATGTGGAAAGGCTGCTGCTTTAGCATAACATATATTTATTTATCTTCACTTCATCATAACCTCATGTTTAATACTCTCAGCACCCTCTCAGCTGTTATTTGAGCCTCTGTATTATATCAGAGGTCTGTTTTTCCCTTGTTGTCTCTCCTTAAGCCCTTCTTACTCAGAATAATCTCTACTAAGACTACAGAGTATGGCCAACATTACAGAAACCAGGTGAATAGTTTCTTAGTCTTGTTTCAATCATGTAAGTATGGCTTTATAATAAACCTAGATAACCATTTAAAAACCGTTAATAACCATTAATAAATGGTTATGAAACCATTAATAAAACCATTAATAACCATTTTTTCCACTATATGAAGAGTTGAAATCGAAGTAGATTATTATTATTATTATTATTTCCTTCCAGTTGTGATATAAAGCTTATGCTTGTTCCTCTCTTTCCCCTTCCTTCTGAAAGGGGAAATAACTTTCTTTCAACAGATCTGGTACCCACCAAACAGCCTCCCCAGGTGATTTCTATGTATCACTCAAATACAAGGAGCAGTTTCTTAGAGTTGTACAGGGTGGCGCTTGCTTCCCTGCAGTTAGTCATATCTCAACCCCTGGGACACCCAAAAGACAAAGAGGCAGCTACTGGTCATCATCTTTGACAAATGAGACCTGTGACCAGGTCACACAGTTGTTAAGAAATGTTTCTTGTGGTATTTGCTAAACCTTTGAAACAGTTCCTTTCTCAAGTACTGAAAGAACCTTATCATGTTGGCAAATTTAAGTGACACAGAATTAGGAGATAAAGTTTTCTAGCCAGCCCCAAACTCACTGGTTTATATGAACAAATTAGTCCTTAATGAGGTGATCACAGACCCCTGAATCTCTTTGTGCCCCCATGGACAGTGTTCATTCACCACTGGGCAGTTCATCACAGTCAGCTTGGAAGGTTTTTGTGTCACTTACAAGACCTGCACAAACCAACCTCCAAGGGAAACATTGCTCGTTCTCCAAGAGTTTTTCCATCATGGTAGCAGCCAAATGTTATGCCAACTCTAAAGAAAGTATTTTCTCACTGATGCCAAATGATGAAGTTAAGATATTTTTCCCATTTTTGGTGGCATAGAGAGATTCAATAGTCACTAATTACAGGCCATGGGTTTTCAGAGTACTTGGCTTATTGGGTGTGTTTGGAGTATAGCTCCTTTCACCTCCATTTACAGCCAAGGCAGCAGCTGCTGCAAAACAGTTTTGTCTTCTGCACTGAATGAAAATCTGGCTGATGTCACTATATTTTTAAAAGTGAATCCGTAAAATTTGCAAAAAGTGGCTGGGCATATGGAATTTATTCCAGCATGTATTTGCTTTGTAACCTAAATATTATTTCATCTTAGTGGGTACATGGTTCATTTTTATCTTATATATTTGATACATTCAAAAATTTGGAAACATGACATGTAACATCATGTGGGAATCAGAACATGGTATCAGCTGGACCAGGCACTTTAGATGTGCTGTGTAAAGCCCTGCCAAATGCATTAACAGGGTAACCCACAGCAGGAGCAGGTCCTCATCATCCCTGCTGCCTGGAAGGAAATGGAACATGTGGCCTGTAAGTGTCCCAGATGTTTGTCGAGAGCAGAGTGAAGAGATGTGAAAAGGGAGATGCTTAGACCATGGAGAGGAAGTGGTTTTAGGACAGAAGTACGGAGGATTTGGTACTCAAGTGGAGAACTACAATGATTTTATTTTATTTTATTTTTTTTTAATGCAGCAATAGTTCAGCAAAAAGGTATTGCTGGAAAGAGCTTGCAAGGAAGCACAGGGGATCCGTGTGTGCTGTTCAAGCCACTGACATCAGTGCTGAGTCCCTCAACAGCTGTTTTCAACTCAGTCATGCTGAGAGGGAGTGTGCTATATTTTATCTTGAGCTTCCTAAAGAGCCAATTACTTGAACAACTCCCACCACTCAGAAAAAAAATAGACATTTATAATGAGGATTCACAGGGTCTCCAGCTATCCCCATGCTGACCACCTCTGTCCCACGTTTGTCTGAAGCCTCTCATGAGTTTTAGCTCTGTTTTTGCTCAGCATACTTCCCATACTTTATTTCTTACTTCTGATGATTCTGGTTTTGATGTCAAGGGTTTGGGCTCATTTTTTCCCCTCTTCTTTTTGTTATGGAAGCTGTAGGTCTGTCTTCCATTAGCAATCATCTAATAGGAGGGAGGCTACTTCAAAAGAGACTGTTGTCCTCTGCTGTAATGGACTAGTCTGGTGTCCTGTGGCCCCATTAAATTCATGTTATCCACTATCACAGTAGATTTTCTGGTTCACTTTATTTTATTTTATTTTTTTTTCCCGATAAAAATCCTCCACCATTTCACATTACTACCTAAAATAATCTGCCAGTCTGGGCTGAAAAGTTCTGTGGCAGCCCTGTTTGGAGGGTACTGATCTGAAATTAAGCAGCTTCAAATAAAGGTCTTCATGACTTTTAAACACCCTTTTAACAGTATATTTGTGATTTTTTTTTCTCTCTTCTTCCTTCCCTCCTTCCTTCCTTCCTTCCTTCCTTCCTTCCTTCTTTTTTTCTTTTTTTTTTTCAGCAACAATACAATGAAGATGTCATTGAATTGAAATATTATTTTTAACTCACAATTTTTCAGAACAGAGTTATACCAACTGTGATCCATGACCCATTATTACTGCAGCTGGTATGCTGTGGTTCACAGAGATTATTTTAGATGTGAGATTGTGTACTTGGTCGTTGTATTCTCTAATAATGATGTTTATGGATGAAAAAGGGTAATAATCTAGAATAAGTAGGTAGTTTTTCCTAGCACATACAATAAATTAATATAAGTATTGGATTGTGGATTTGAAGTTTCTGTTGTTTAGCAGAAATCATAATTTTAAATTGATGTTAAGGGTCTTTCTGACTATTCTGGTCTTTTTAAACTGCCTCTTCTTTACAACATTATTTAGAGCATTTTAGACTGCATTGTTTTCTTTATGGAATTTATCTATATCCTGGACATTTTGAGTTTTCCTTATGGAATTTCCATATTTTAACCTAGTTCTCTCTTCATTTGACTTTATATTTTATATATATTTGACTTTATATATTTTTCTCTTTCTCTGCAGTCCTATTCTGATCTGCATTCTTCCAATGACATTGTGATATGTTTCAGGTGCTCATTCTCCCAGAGTAAATACAAACCTAATTTTTTAAATATTGTGCTTTATCTCAATTTATATGTCATTATAACAGGGGTGTTTGTTTGTTTTGTTTTTGTTTTCAGACATATACTTATGATCTGCTATGCAGATTGGCTGAATGTTGTTCCCATCCCTGAACCCCTTCCTTCTCCTTTCCTTTGGGAGCAACCCAGGGCAAAGATGGATACAGAGGCTGTGGTGTTTTCAAGACTGCAACATGTTCCAAGACTGTGAGTTTGGTTAGGCCTCATGAAGGAACAGAAAAACCTCCCTATAGACTCCAGGAAGAGCAGGGGAGGCCTGTGGGTAAGCACTGATCCCTCCATCCAAGGTGAGTTTTCTTAATTTAAAAAGGGAAGCTGCTACTCAAAGCAAAGATATTACGTTTTTGTTGTTGTTGTTGTTTTGTTGTTGTTTTTTATTTTTATTTTTTGGTTGTTGCTGTTTGTTTTGTTTTGTTTTGTTTTTGTTTTGGGTAGTATGCTTGCAGCGAAAGGTCCGGGCAGTTCCCCTCTGCAGGCTGCCATCACACCTGCACGGCACCTCTTTAAGAGTGACTTGTCCCCTGTCTGAGCTGAGCATAGGTGGGACTAGGTCTGTTTTCAAACTCTGTATCATAAATCAGGTATCACACTGATCTGTGCAGTAACACTCAAACTAAAACTAACAAGGGTTCAGCCAGTGTTAGAGGTGAAGGTCTGTTCCATTTTGATAGTTCTTGAATCTCTCCCACAATAAATCATGCTTGCTTGTGTAGAGGTATAGTACTTTACACAAACTTTGGTAAATTCTGTCTTTTCAGCAGGTATTTACAAAATGATTTTAGTTGTTACAAACTATAGTGGCTTTGTCTGAAGTCTAGAAATCAATTTGGTAGGTGTTCTCTTCCACGTTTTGTGAAGTCTTTCATGTTCCTTCCTTCAAACTTTTATATGTGGCCATTTTTTTTTTTCTCCCCTGCGGGGTTAATTTTCTTCTGTTTGCTCCTTTGAGTAACTCAATCCATTGAATGAGACCTGCTTTCCTTCAGAGCTTTCAATCTGCAAGTGATGTTCTCCACTTATGCTCTAATTGCCTTTTCCAAATTGAAGTCAGAATATTTTCTGCAATCTTGCTCTTGGTTTTGGCTCTCCATTACATTTTTTTAATCTCAAATTAAGGATTCCGTAAGCCCTCCAAATGACAGAGTTGACTCAACAGTCACAACTCTGTTCTCAAAGCCTTAACAGCCTTTTTTTTTGGTAATATTTTGGGTTCTCCTATGATATATAGTCACCATCATAAGGTCTCTCTCAAAAATTTCATTTTATCTAGAATGATGACATTTTTCAGATGTTTTGATCATCTCATTGCTAGCTTGGTCTTCCTTTATATGCACATTATCAAACAAGGTTTGTACTTTTCTAATGAAAAGGCTGCCTGTAGTCACCCTTTTTCGTATCTTTGCTTGCCTTCATGAAGGGGCAATCTTCTAACTTGATCTTAGTAGGGGTTGAGAGCATTTTGGGGCCTTCTCAGCTCTGTGTCCTTTGCTCTGTTTTGTTTTGTTGTCTGTTTCTAGGTACAACTCATTTGTAATTACCTCCATCTCCATTACTATTTAGAGTTGCAAATTCAGCATATTGCATGTTTGTTCCCAGAATTTTCTGAAGAAAATGACAAAAATCTGCCAGTACCAGGAGAAGGGTTATCTTATATGGCTTTTGTTTGTTTGCTTGTTTGTATTTTTACTCCTTATTTGCAAGGTGTTGGGCTGCTTTTTCAGTTTTTCATTGATTAGTCTGACATAGTATAAGTTTTGTGAAGGTGGTGAGCACTTGAAAAAGATTTTAGAGCGGGTGTTATAAGGTAACTGAAGTGTGCTTCCAATCCTCTCCCCATAAAGGGCACCTCTCCTACAGAAAAAGCATGATGCTTTACTGTGCTTGTGGAAGTGTCAATAACAAACATATTGATCTGTGATATTTATCACTTTTTTTTTTTTTTTTTTTTTTTTAACCTGTGAAATCTACATACCTGTTACACACAGTTACACACTTTTGTTTTTCTGTATCACATCACCTGTACTGCAAGTCTGTAATTAAATCTATGCCAGGCTTTATGTATGTAATAAATTAGTGTAGGAATGGGCATCGAGGTGCTTGGTGTTTCACTCTTGCAATGGCATCCCCTTGGGCCTGAGCTTATTCCCCTGCCTTATGCTAAGCTGACATCAGGGGATGCTGAGCTAACCCCATAACTCTGCCTGGTCTGTCTGCAATCCATGCATATGTAGGGACCAGGTGACTCTGTTAGGGCTAGGGTGAACCCATATGAAGGTCACTGTAAATTTAGAGTTCTCTTCTGAGAGGTGTTTGCTTCTTTATTCAGCTCTGAGCAGGTGGAAGGTGGAGAGAATGAAATGCTCTCAGTCAAATAACTGTGTAGCAGGGTAAGGAAGTTGTGAGAGTTCAGACTCATTTTGAGATGTGTGCATAATGCATTTCTAATAGTGTAAATAAGTAACAGATCATGTGAAAAACTCACATGCCTACAGCTGGCTGGAAACCAATGCTGTTGATCATGCACAAGTAAAGTGAGCAAGGGTCATACATTTACCTGTTAACGTACAGGCTGTTTTAGGATAAATCTGGAGCTGGTTCACTGTGGAACCCTTCTTGCTTCTAAATTTGAACAAATAGGATAAAGAAGGCTGTGGATCACAGAATCACAGAATCACAGAATCACAGAATTTCTAGGTTGGAAGAGACCTCAAGATCATCGAGTCCAACCTCTGACCTAACACTAACAGTCCCCACTAAACCATATCCCTAAGCTCTACATCTAAACGTCTTTTAAAGACCTCCAGGGATGGGGACTCCACCACTTCCCTGGGCAGCCCGTTCCAATGTCTAACAACCCTTTCGGTAAAGAAGTTCTTCCTAAGATCCAACCTAAAATTCCCCTGGCGCAACTTAAGCCCATTCCCCCTCGTCCTGTCACCAGGCACGTGGGAGAACAGACCAACCCCCACCTCGCTACAGCCTCCTTTGAGGTACCTGTAGAGAGCGATAAGGTCACCCTTGAGCCTCCTTTTCTCCAGGCTGAACAATCCCAGCTCCCTCAGCCGCTCCTCGTAGGACTTGTTCTCCAGGCCCCTCACCAGCTTCGTCGCTCTTCTCTGAACTCGCTCAAGCACCTCGATGTCCTTCTTGTAGCGAGGGGCCCAAAACTGAACACAGTATTCGAGGTGCGGCCTCACCAGAGCCGAGTACAGGGGGACGATCACCTCCCTAGCCCTGCTGGTCACACTGCTTCTTATACAGGCCAGGATGCTGTTGGCCTTCTTGGCCACCTGAGCACACTGCTGGCTCATATTCAGCCAACTGTCAACCATCACTCCCAGGTCCTTCTCTGCCTGGCAGCTCTCCAACCACTCATCTCCCAGCCTGTAGCTCTGCTTGGGGTTATTGCGTCCCAGGTGGAGGACCCGGCACTTGGCCTTGTTGAACTTCATGCAGTTGACCTCAGCCCATCGGTGCAGCCTATCCAGATCTTCCTGCAGAGTCTTCCTACCCTCGAGCAGATCGACACACGCACCTAACTTGGTGTCATCTGCAAACTTACTGAGGGTGCACTCAATGCCCTCGTCCAGATCATTGATGAAGATATTAAAGAGGACCGGCCCCAGCACCGAGCCCTGGGGAACACCACTAGTGACCGGCCTCCAACTGGATTTGACTCCATTTACTACGACTCGTTGGGCCCGGCCATCCAGCCAGTTTCTAACCCAACGAAGCGTGCGCCAGTCCAAGCCAAGAGCAGCCAGCTTCTTGAGGAGAATGCTGTGGGAAACGGTGTCAAAAGCCTTGCTGAAGTCAAGGTAGACCACATCCACAGCCTTTCCCTCATCCACCCAGCGCGTCACTTTGTCATAGAAGGAGATCAGGTTCGTCAAGCAGGACCTGCCCTTCATAAACCCATGCTGACTGGGCCTGATCGCCTGCTTGCCCTGCAAGTGCTGCATGATGACTCTCAAGATAATCTGCTCCATGAGCTTCCCTGGCACTGAGGTCAAACTGACAGGCCTGTAGTTTCCCGGGTCAGTCCTCCGGCCCTTCTTGTAGATGGGCGTCACGTTTGCTAGCCGCCAGTCAACTGGGATCTCCCCTGATAGCCAGGACTGTTGATAGATGATGGTAAGCGGCTTGGCCAGCTCCTCTGCCAGTTCTCTCAGTACCCTTGGGTGGATCCCATCCGGCCCCATCGACTTGTGCACATCCAAGTGCCGTACCAGGTCACCAACCATTTCTTCATGTATAGTGAGGGCCACATCCTGCTCCCCATCCCCTTCCACCAGCTCCGGGAACTGGGTATCCAGAGAACAACCGGTATTGCCACTAAAGACTGAGGCGAAGAAGGCATTAAGCACCTCCACCTTTTCCTCATCTCTTGTAACTAAGTTTCCCCCCGCAACCAGTAAAGGATGGAGATTCACCTTACTCCTCCTTTTTGTGTTGATGTATTTATAAAAACATTTTCTGTTATCTTTAACGGCAGTAGCCAGATTGAGCTCCAGATGAGCTTTGGCTTTTCTAATTTTGTCCCTGCACAGCTTCGCAACATCCTTATAGTCCTCCTTAGTGGCCTGCCCACTTTTCCAAAGATTATAAACCCTCTTTTTTCTCCTAAGCTCAAGCCACAATTCTCTGTTCAGCCAGGCTGGTCTTCTTCCCCGTCAGCTCATCTTTGGGCACGTGGGGACAGACCGTTCCTGCGCCATTAAGATTTCCCTCTTGAAGAGCGCCCAGCCTTCCTGGACTCCTCTGCCCTTCAGAACTGCCTCCCAAGGGACTCTACCAACCAGTGTCCTCAGCAGCACAAAGTCAGCCCTCCGGAAGTCCAATACAGCGGTTTTACTGGTCCCCTTCCTGGCCTCGCCAAGAATAGAGAACTCCACCATTTCGTGGTCACTCTGCCCAAGACAGCCCCCGACAATCACATCCTCCACCAGTCCTTTTCTGTTTGTGAAGAGAAGGTCTAGCGGGGCGCCACCCCTGGTAGGCTCACTAACCAGCTGCGTCAGGAAGCTATCTTCCACGCTCTTCAGAAACCTCCTAGACTGCTTTCTCTGGGCTGTGTTGTGCTTCCAGGATATGTCAGGGAAGTTGAAGTCCCCCACGAGAACAAGG
Source organism: Nettapus auritus (assembly GCA_011076525.1). NCBI lineage: Eukaryota > Metazoa > Chordata > Aves > Anseriformes > Anatidae > Nettapus > Nettapus auritus. Next base: position 37,243 of record JAACYP010030678.1, read on the forward strand.
GCTGACTATTTCGCAACTTCTGTCAGCTGCCTGTAGAACTCCTCATCCGTCTCCTCATCCTGGTTCGGCGGTCTATAACAGACCCCGACCAGGACGCTAGCCTTGTGGGATCAATGGCATTTCATTCACTGAAGCTAATGAATTCTTCCTGTCTCCACCCTAACCGCAGGATATGAGGAGATGAGGACATGAATTTAAGCCTAAGGAAGGTCTGAGGAGGAAATGGATTTGTTAAGTGGAACTAAATGCCAGGACAGAAGCTCCCATTCGGAGTTAAGGTGATCTTAATTCACATTTGTTTGACTAGCTCTGAGTACACTAACTGCTGGCTCTCCAGCAGGTAAGGACATCCAGGTTCAGCTGTTTCTTAAAAAGTAACATATTGAGAATACGTGAGGTAATTCCAAGTTCCCTTTTAAACAGCTGAAGTTGTACATTAATTACAACTATCCATAAACATACTTTCTTCGTACTTCAACAAGAACAAAGAACAGCTGTACTGTTGTTAGCAATCTGCGTGTGCACCCACCTCCAGAGACTTCCCCCTCCCAGGCCTTTACACATATGTTAGATCTAACTTTCTGAGACAGTTTGTCTTTTTTTTTTTTTTTTTTTTTTCCTGAGCTTTTCCAGTTTGCTTAAGACTTTCTAACAGCATACAACTTTCTCAAGACCCTCAGTTGCACTGCCGTATCAGCAAGCAAGTGTAAATAAAAGTAGTTTCTAGATGAAAATGGCACTTCTACTTCCCACTAGACTCTGGCCACATGAAGTGAGCCCTGGGGTTGTGTAACTCGTTTTCTTGCCCTCAGCATTCTGCTCTGCACTGCGGTGGTGGCTTATTGAAGCATGCTCATCTTACTTTGGGAAGAAGCTCTCTGAGAATTATGTTGAAACTTTGGATTATGCCTTATTTCTGGTGAGAGGGGGTGTCTGATGGGGTTTTGCAGCAGTCTCAGATGAAGTAGGCTATCACATTATGCTGGCCAATCTTAACATGAGCTCAAAACCCTCTAGGATGTCTCCATCAATAAATGTGCCTATGTAAGAGAATGGCCTCTGTTTTACCTTTTATCTTCTGGTTTCAACCTTAACCTCTGCTTGCCATCTCTCTAGCAGATGCATCTCTGTAAATCTAAGTTTGGTACAATGGAAGTATTACCTCCATTGTCACAGGTGAGGTCACGGCCCCCTGGTATTGACTAGGAACCAGCCTGCTCTTCCTTTCCAGCAATGGTCCAGGAAGCTGGAGGACACAAATTCAAGTAGACATGTTTGACCAACATCTGTGCTGGGGAAAACTTGGAACTTCCATTCCCCAGGAAAGGTTGATGTCTGCTTTGAGGTGATGTGACGACAAAGTAGCAAAGGAATTAATTGCAGTATATATATATGTGACACTGACCTAAGGGAGATGAGCTGGTCATTCTTACTGGTTTAAATATCTAGATTGAAAAGTGACCATAACTTTCAGCTTTTTTTTTTTGCTTTTTTTTTTTTTTTTTTTTTCTTGTATTGTGATATGTGAACAGTGGTAATATGGTATATCATTCTGAAAAAATTGTCTTGTGAAATTTCAAGTTTTTTTTCCGCAATGAAACCTTTTAACTTTAATTTTCAATAAAATTTTTAATTTTACCTGCAGGAAAAAAAAAAAAAATGAATTTTGTATAATTTTACAAGTATTTTTTTTTTTATATATATATATATTTTCCATCCCTGAATTAAAGCTCCCAAATCCAGATAGTTTTGACAAAAATTTGCCAGTATATTCCAACCTTAGAAAAATGCCATAGCAACTCTGCAAAATGTTGAAAAGTTTTGGTGCAGACAATACCATCTCTGAAACAGAATGCCCCAGTCCTTGCACAGTCAGGGAGTCCTTTTAATGCTGTTGTTTGGTGTACTGTACAATCAATGACATGAACAATCAAACATATTTCAGAAAAAAAAAAAAAAAGTGTTTTGAGCTATTAAACTCTATCAACTTTATGTGTTTGCACACACACTACTATCAGAAGATAAAAATCTAAGTTAAGTCAAGTGAGGTAAGGTTCTGGTCTCTGGGCAATAATAGAGGAGATTATGGGAGAGGGAGAGTGATTTAGCAGGAGCATTCTTCCTGCACTGACTGGCACTGAAAGTATAAACCTGATGGAGTTCCCAGCTAACATACCAGAGATAAAAAAGAGCTCTGACTATTCATGTTTATGGAAGATCTCTTTGCATTTTACAGAAGAAAAGATACGTCAAGTTTCTGCATCCTGGCTAAGTTGTAGTATGTATTCTCCTCCCATAGACACCCCTCTTTTGCCAAGAGAAGATGGGTGCTCTGCTTCACATCTGCAACTTTATCTTTCACTTTATTTGTGTACAGGCATGCACAGCAAGAGCCATGTGAGAAGCAAAGATTGTCCATTTTGATGAGGGGTCTGTAAGGGCATGCCATATGTTTTAGAAATATGGTCCCATAGCTGTGTGTCAGGAAAATCTGAATGTCATAGATTGCACATTAGTGGAGACATCAGGAAGGCCAGGTTATCTTCTCTACTTTTTTCTTTCCAGGCACTAGGTAGGGTGCAATTGTAGATGCTATTGGCTACCCTACCCAGATTATTATTAAATTTTAACACTTCGGCCTCAAATCAAGTGTCTGATTGAATGTTAAACTGTTGTATACTCTATATAGGTTTTGATGTCTTTTCAGACCATCTTTATTTCTTTCTACATTAAGATGGACTTAATTGAATAGAAGAGCTGGTTATGTTGCATGTATTTATCTGGGTACAATCCCTGTGTTCACTGACTATAGTCTCCTGCAAGATTTTCCTATACACTGTACTTCTGTAGGCATCATGTAGTCTTTGATCAGTGGATGGTGGTATGATTTACATCATTATGTATAAGTGATTTGTATGAACAATGAAGTTTAGATGGAACAGGATATATGTAAGCAAGTGCGTACGCAAAGAGATCAGGCCTTTGCATCTGGATTACGACCCTAGGTATGTGTGAAGTTGTTGCGATATGAGGTGGATACTGAAGAACACCACTGCTTTCAGTCCATCAATTTGCTTTGAAGATCTTTGAAGCACTGGAAGGTCTGTGGACAGAACAGGCATATCCCTGTTCCTGAGGAACAAGAGTCAGTCACACACTGCTTGTGACCCTATGGGGGAGCTGAGCCCTGTGAAAAGGAAACCAGGCTTTATTCTCTCCTGTGGTACAGATTTAATTTTTGATCTTAGACACTAAAAATGAAAGCACAATTGGATCTTCCTTTGTTTTCAGACAGACTGGAAAACCCATAACCAATCTAATTTTACCTGCATTGTCAATATGGTGTGAGTTTTAAGCAAATAGAATCTGGATTATGTTGCCTGTAGGTAAAATTAAGTGTCCCTGGAGGACCACCTGAGAGTGAAGATCAAGTTCTGTGGTTGTTAATCTGGGAAAATCTGCCCTCAGAAGCTTTTGGATCTGCTCATGAGGTATTATAGTGAAATACAAAAGATGTGTTAGAAGTAAGAGGCGAAAAGAGAAATACAGAATACTCAAAAAATAATATATTAAAAACAAACAAACAAAACCAAAATTAAATCATGATACACAAGTGATGTTTTCTTTAGTTTTACTAAGTCAGTATGAAATCAAGAGTTCATGCCAATCTTTCAGTCTATTGTGTCTATCTGATGAATAATATCTATCTTGGGTGATTAATAGAGGTGAATAAAGATAAACCACAGGAGCACATATATTTTCTTGGTTATGGCTCATAAAAGAATGCACTTGGACGAAATGATTTTCAGATATTCCAAAGAATAAAAAAATCCATTGCAAAACCAACTGAAATTGAAAGCATATTGGGGTGAATCCATTTTAGTCTTTCATTTCCGAACTGTTTCCAATCGTTTTTTTTTTTTTTTTTTTTTTTTTTTTTTTAATTTTATTTCCTGTTTCTTTTTAATTCACATTCACACAATTTCTCTGCCTGGCTTGGTGAGAACTGAATTGTTTCTCACTCTCTGCAATCCCTCCAGTGATCAGCAGGGGCTCCTCTTGGGCTGTGACTAACGTCGCCAAATGCTCATTTGCCTCCCCATTTCTTTCGACACCTGCTACCTGTTGTACATCATGTAGTAATAGAGAAATTATATTAATGTAATTTTATATTGGAAAATTATCTCCAGTTTTCCCTTAACTAACCATCCACAAAGGGGAATGGCTGTATCACTATAGATGTGTTGTCAAAGGACATGTTCTATGTTTGAAAAGCCAGGCAATGAAGGATCAGCAGCACCACATTTGGGTGATTATGGCCACTGATGGACAGACTTTGTTGTAGCTTCATTACAGCTGCAAATAATGTATGACAGATTACAGATCTTGCTAATAGGAAAACATACAGGTAGCTTCTCTTGATGATGATTCATATTGTCACAAATATGGAGCTGAATTTAGCTCATCTTCAACCTAATGCTCTTGGTTGTATGCAGTCTGTTCAGTGTTACTTCCACTGAGTCCAAGGATATTTAGACTCAAACTCTCAGCCTCTGCACTCCACTGGGAGCTGAGAAGTTTGTTCCAGATAAAATGAGTGGTGTATCTGAATTTGGTGACTGAGGTGGCTCATGACAGTGACCCAAATGTCAAGGGTGACAGGAAGAGATAGGAATAGCTCCATTCTACTAACAAGTTTAGCTAATTGGTTTTACACACATGTTACTGATATATAGATAGCCTGGAGAAAATAAATTGCAAAAGTGCAAGTGCAAGACCAATGCCAATGAACCGGGACAGTTGTTAAATCATGTAATTAATTTGGCTGAGGTTTAGGAGAGAACCAGCTTTCAGAAGAGATCTGAAGGAGATGAAGGAGGTAAGACTTTAACTAGCTTATGTTGAATTATTTATTTCATTACTGATAATATGAGAGGATAAATTATTTACTCAGCTATTTTCCAGTAGACAAAAATATAATAAACAAACAAACAAATAAATAAAAGAACAAATGTAATAATAAGAAACATTCCTGGAAGACTATAATGATTTATCATGAAGAAAATAAGACACTTAGAGCAGTGGCTGTAAATACAGTTGTGGATACACTATACAATAGAAACTCATGGGATACTTTTTCTATCTTGTTACAGCAATATGAAGAGCAATAGAGCAATAATGAGTGTTGGCTCAATCCTTCCTAGCTTCTAGTAACATAATAACCTTGATTTTTGAGGGGAGTAGGGGAAAGCAAATTCTTAGAAAACAGCATTCATGTGATCTTCCTTTCACTTGGCCATTTCATCTTTCACAAAGACTCAAATCAGTGCAGTTTTTAAGAGTGGTTGTCTGCAGACAAGCTGGCTGGCTCTAGAGTTCTGTGACAGTCCTTGGAGATGTATCAATTAAGTCAATAGAGTACAAGGTGTCTCAACAGATTTGGAGGGTCTAACTAGGCTGAGGTGTATTTCACCCTAAAGAGCATATAGTGTGTTGATCAGCTCTCCATCAGCATTGCAGGGAGCCCAAAGCAACGTGCTCAGGAGTTTATATCTACACCATAAGAAACAACATTTAACACCATGACTCCTAGTTCTTGTAGCCCAATAGCCATTTTGGAGAATGCCTTGTGCTCTTTGGAGGGTGTTCAGTCTGCCAGATTGGACCAGGAAATCTTTTCTGGATGAGCATCAGTGAAACCTTTGAATAAAATTCTTGTTTGCTTAACAATTCTATATTTTTTACTCTTTTTGTGGGGTTGTGATTTCATTCCATGTCAGATGTTCCTCCAATGAGTATGTTCCACATATTACTTAGGGCAAAAATGGTGGAGACTTTAATGACACCATCTGAAAATGGGATTTAATTGCATAAAGTAATTTTAGTAATCCAGGTTTATACATCTAGTATCAGCTCATCTGAATTAAACCAATGAGATTAATTCTGGCTTGCTTAGCTTGAGTGTTGTATGGACCAAAAGCAAAGGGAATCCTGTAAGGATCTGGGAGGAGAGCTTGGAGCATGCTTGTGCTCATACATCTTGATTATCATCGGTAGTGAATCTCACCATGCATCCATCTCTAGAAAAGTGCTTATGCATCAGTGCTTATCCAGAACTTGCTTTGCACACCCTCAGTTGTGTTTCCTGAGATGTGACCTGTGCCAGGAAGAGCATAGCACCACATGGCCGACATGGGAAAGGAGAGTGGGAATAACAAGCACAACCAGAAGCAACACTGCCAAATTAGACCTACTTCACTGCTACAGTCAGCTGCTATGTGGCTGTTTCTGTCTGTAACTGCTGGTAGGTCATTGTCATGACTTCTACAACAACTTCCGTACCATGGCTCTTTTGTGGACAAAACAGTTTGGAGTAGGTTTTTTCTCTTGAAGAGTTCACCTACAGTTCTGTTCATGACTTTCAGACACTTCAGCTATGCAGATAATATCTGGTTAATAAAAGCAATTCCAGTTGTTGAGGTTATTGCAGTGAATGCAAAATCATTGTTTCCTCTGTTCATATGAGACTTGCAGTATGCTGGAACTATAAATATAAATTACCAAGTAGAGATATGTTTTGAGTATGGCTGTTGAGGCATCAGCCATGCTATTTTCCTGACAGGCAATGGTTCTGCATTGCTAATTCCCTGAGAAATGGAAGGACAATATTCTACGTTAATAGTACAGAGAAAGAAAACATTGGAAGCTTTGTAGGTGAAGGTAATCGGCTTTGCTCAATCTATTGCACTTAAATGATTTCTGTGTCTAGCATGCAGAGCAAAAAAGCCATTTCACAGCTCTTCATGAAAAGTGACCAATCATTACCTCAGCCCTTGGGATTGCCTGTGATAACATTAATCGTGATGAATTGGTGTGGCATCTGTGGGGCTATAATATGTAGCTCTATGAGAATCCCATTGGGTTGTGCTTTCAGAGTACTGCAGGCTAGGTTTCATTTTTGTCTTCATCCCCAGAGAACTTTTACCAGTCACTAACACTACTGTATTCACAATAGCACCTCAGCTGAATATTTGCTACAGTGAGTAGGATGCATTTTTGCTTTTGTAAGGTCAGACCTATGAACTCACCTCTTCTGACATAAACCGACTTATCTAAGCAAGCTCCAAAATATATGATCACTGAAGAAATTAGAATCCTGAAGTAATCTTTAAAATCCTACAAGTGAGATGTTTGCTCAAGAGAGAGAGGAAGAGAGAAGAAGAGAGAGAGATCAAGGGAAAAACTTATCTCTTCCTGTGTGATTGATCTTTTTCTCTTGTGATTGCCCTCTGACCCACAATAAATCATTTTAGAGTGTGTCAAGAAAATCTCTTCAATAGCTTTTGAGCTTAGAGGAGAACTGTTTTGTCTCTCAAAGTATTATCATACAAAACCTCCAAACAATTGCAGCTTTTCTGTTATATTTCTCACCTCCAGTGAAGTTATGGAAGTTTTCCTCCAAATCAATGTGAGTTGATAGTGTCTAATGAATGTTGTCATCTGAAATACATACATGATTTTAATGCTGGAGCAGCTATATAGAAGAAGCCTCAAATTTCCTTTAGAATGAAGAATCTAACAAGAAAGAGGCACAGTGGAGAATTTATAGCCCTGGTTTAAGAAGTTGGGTGCTCATCTGAAAATATGAGTATTTTTAAAATAGTTCCTTATTTGAAAATAAAAAGAAAGAAAGAAAGAAAGAAAGAAAGAAAGAAAGAAAGAAAAGAGAGAAAGAAAGAAAGAAAGAAGGAAAGAAAGAAAGAAAGAAAGAAAGAAGGAAAGAAAGAAAGAAAGAAAGAAAGAAAGAAAGAAAGAAAGAAAGAAAGAAAGAAAAAGAAAGAAAAAATGATGAAACTGTTGCCACACTTGGTCTCAAGAGGCAGGAATGAGTATGAAACCTGACTCTCCTCTGACCTGTTTTCAAATGGTCTGATACATCATGGTCATTTTCATGGTAAGTTGATTGCGGTTCTTCCACATAGAAAACCACTGTTTGCAAAACCAACTGAGCAACATCACAGCCTTGGTGTGAAAATGATATGCAGTACCTCCACTAGGAGGGAGGGTAATGCCTTCCAACACCTGTTGGCTTCATAAAACGTGAATTCAGTGGCCTTTGTTGAATGCATCCTTCACAACTCATCCATTTGATGAGGAATTTGAAGTGGCTAATGCCTCCTACAATGGCAAAAACCTGAAAAGGGTTTCCTAAGGGAAGTTGAATCAACTCCCATTAAAATGCTGTTGAAAGTTACCATTATTATGCTGTTATTAAACATATGTTAGGACATTTGGAATGGACTTTCTGTGGGTAAATACAGGAGTCTAAAATACAGATATCTATACCTGGTCTAGTAAACACACAGTTTTGGTAGCCATTGGAGACCAGAGAACAATTTGGTGCATACTGTCTAAAAGTGTCATCCTGAGAATATCTTAAAAGTGTCTATTCTTTTCCGTGGGCTTTTCTATTTGTCTATTTATTTATTTATTTATTTATTTATCTTTCTGCAGCTCTCAGAGATTAGCTCAGAGACAGATGTCAATATTTCAGATGCCTGATGTTAGGAGAGATGGAACCCTAGAGATCCAATGCAATTTTTAAGCCATTTTAAAAGCATAATTCTCAGTCTAAATACACTCATAAATTCAGTAGGTTTTAGATACTGACTTGTAATGTTTTACTTATATATGTGAGTTTATTGTATGCTATGTATTACATAAATTTGTGAAATTGCACTGCCATATAAATTCAAATTCTTGTGGTTTTGCTATTTACAACCCTCACCCCTTGCTTCAAAGAGGCCCCTCACATCTTTACAGTAAAGCAACCCAGAAATGTCATTATGTAACTCCGATACCCTCCTAATCAGTTGGGCTCTGGCTGGGTGGGTAACCCAAAAGGCAGTGAGAATCTCCCATACCTACGGCTTGTCCAGCTTCCTCTTCTCAGAATTATAGACCACAAGAAACTCCTGTGGTTACTAACAGAAGAAACAAGTTCCCTCCAATCTTCCAGTGCACCTTGTCAGTTGTGGTTTTTGAGAATACACTGCGCTCTTATCCAAGGCAGTCAGGACTGATGCAGGCACATTTCATACTGTGAATTTGGGGTCCTCAACCTACGGCTTCAAACTTTCCGGCACAGTGTCTCCTTTCTGTGGGAAATTGTTCAAATCACTCCCACAAAGAAAACCATTGCCTTGTGAAAACTACCTGTGTGCAATCACAACCACTCTGTGGGAATGAAACATAGCTTCCCTTTAGGTTTTTTTTTATTTATTATTTGTTTCTTTGCTAGTGTGCAGGATAGTAGTCTGTGATGGAGATCTTGGCACCTTCTTCCATTTAACACTTTCTGGGAAAAAAAAAATGAGCAGCCTCTATACATTTATATTATTGCTCTGATATTACATTTGCTGCGAGAAGGATAAGCAACGAACCAGTTAATGACAGTGAGGTGGGAATTGGGTGATACGAAATGGCATGTTTCCTAATTAACCACTAATAACAATAAAAGATGCTGCCAGCTTCTTCTATTATAGCACAGCTACAGCAGGAAAACCTTTGTAGTGTACTTGGTGTCTCACTCTTTCAATTTCCTTGAGGCCTTTATGTACATTTGTTTCTCAATCTGACTCCAAAGTTCAGGCCTTGCAAAGCATCCTCCTTTTCTCAAAGTTGCCCTGTGATCTGTCAGTGCATCTCTCACATTGCAGCTTTGTCCTGTGACTGCTTGGCTGTGATCCTGGTGGGATTACACCAGCCTCAAATGGGCATGTTTTCCCTGGTTGCTCCGGGCTATTCTGCAATAGCATCACTCAACTCCATCAAGGAAATAACTGCAATTTTCTCTTCCCTAATGAATTTCATAATGTAATCAGTGGCAGGCTATGACTGAGAATGAAACTAAAACTTGATGTAATGGTCAGGCAAGAAATTTGACTTGGAGCTTTGTTTTGATTGGGTCCCAAATGAAGAGAGGCATTGCTGACAGCTCTGTGTATGCTCTGTGGATGCTGATGGCTCCAGAGGCAATAAAAATGTTCACAGTTTTTTGGTTTTGTCTTGTTTTCATTAACACTGTAATGTTGCTCCTTTCTGTGAAGTTTGGGTTGCCAGTTAATGACTTGGTTCCAGGGGCAGGAATGGACTTTAGCTCCCTGCAGAGATTAATTAAGGAAAATACAATAAAATCACAAAGAGAGTTATTATGTGGAGTCTTGGTTTTCACCGGGTGCTGGGAGCAGACTGCTGAGAGCAGGTAGAAAGCTGAAGATGTCACCAGGCACCTGGGGAGTACCAGAAATATTCAGGTTTTGAGTATACTTGGGATGCAGAATATACATAATTTGGTTGTAAAGCATCAGGGACCACTAATTGGAAGAGGGCCACCATGCTTTACCCACACAAGAGTACACCTCCATGTAATTTTTGTACTCCTCAGCATGACCCAGTTAAGAATTGACCTAGCAGGGTGAGCACATGAAATGGCCGAGTGCTGACAAGCCTGACTCCTGCTCCCTTCCCTATTTCCCAATCTGCCAGGCAAATTTAGCATCAGCTGAACATTTTAGCCAGGCAGAGGCAAAATTTGGCTAGGTCCTGCATGTCTTTTGCCAATCCAGGACTTTCAAGCCAAACATCTGTAGGAATCTGGTGACATACAAAGTCCAGTTGCAGGGGGATTTAATGAAAGAAGCAATTTGGCCTAGACAACGTGTGGGCATGGGAGGTGTCAGAACAATGTTGTATCAAGAGTAGGCCACACTAGCAATATGTTGTCAGAATGGCATGGCTATTCACAGAATCACAGAATCACAGAATGGCTGAGGTTGGAAGGGACCTCTGAAGATCATCCAGTCCAACCCCCCTGCCAAGCAGGATCATCCAGAGCACCTTGCACAGGATAGAATCCAGGTAGGTTTTGGATATTTCCAGAGAAGGAGACTCCACAACCTCTCTGGGCAATCTGTTCCAGTGCTCTGTCACCTCACAGTAAAGAAGTGCCCCCTCATATTCAGCCAGGAATTTCTGTGCTTAAATGTTTTCCTTCAACACAACAGCCCAAGCACAAGCCATGTACAACCATAAGTGCTGCAGCTTCTTTAATGTCCCTTCGTAAGCCTAGACCTGGCTGTGACTCACTCTGATTATTGTAATACTGATTTCCCAGATGGATGGAAGAGAATAACTGTCTGGGAGCCCTCTCAGATTGCAAACATAACAAAAGCCACTCGTAGTTTTATTGTTCTCAGCTGTGGCAGCCGTCACTGTGCCAATCTTCCCCCATGAGGAGCTTGGTCCAGACGTGTGGTTCCTTCCCCTGAGCTGAAAAGTGTCTTAGGATCCAGAGCAATGAGAGCCATCTGGAAAGGTAGCTGGAGTTCCTCCTCACTGCAGGTGCTGCTCTCACATAGCTGAGGGTGGAGGTGAGCTTTCTTGATGGGCTTTTTGCTGGCTCATCAGGCTGATAAGCACAATCCCACACTTCTGGAGAGCTTTGGAGGGTCAGGGAGGGCTGGAATACTTTAGCTGAAGTGCACACAAGGCTTCACAGAGTCGTTTGTTACAACTGCTGTTCCACTGCCAAAATCTCTGCTATGGTCATTTGGCACCTCTCCGCAGAGTCAAGCACAACTGTGCCAATTGCCACCAACAGAGACTTGGCCCTCTCTGCTGGAAAATCCCAGCCTTCCAGGATATGCTTATCTCACTAGAGCTATTTTATTTTGTCTGCAGCAAAGCTGGACAAGTGATTTAGCATTGCTAGGCTGGGCTTTTAAAAGCACTTATAAATGTTGAGGAGCTGTCATTGCCACAGTGGGCCCAGCTCCACAGCCTGCCTAGGAGAGCACTTTCTCTGCAGAGAAGACAAGCAGCCCTCAACGGTGCTGACCCCTCTGGTGATCAGGACCCATAAAGAGGCAAAACTGCCCTGCTTCTTGTTGTAATACCCCATTTTTTTGGGCGTGTCTAACCTGTTACCTGCCATGTCCATGCCCTATGGCTCAACTTTTGGGAATATCTGTAAACTCCAGTGCTGTGCTGACCTCCTTCTCTCCCCTTGCCTGGGATGCTCTGATGCTGTGACCATTGGGATGTGTTTCCTCCTTCTAGATGATGACTTACTGCCCCAGTTACATCACAGGTACCACAGTATATGGGCCTTCACACAGGGAAAACCTTACAAAGCTGCAGATATGCACAAACTATTTCTGGTTGGGTCCCAGGCAGACTGCTAGATAGACTAAACTCAAAGATGGTCCATACAACAGTACGGGAAGGTAGACACTCAATATGAGGCAGAATTAACAAAATGTTTCTTCTAAATTATGGAGGTTATGATATGATTTCTTTTGCTTATGAAATGAAAAGTAAATATTAATACTAGCCACTGTTCTGGACCTTGATATTTTGCTTCAGTGATCAGAGAAGTGTATTATTATTATGACCTTTGCAGTGCCTTCAGTTCAGAAGAAAGGAAGGATGCTCTCACATTTTTCATAGTTCAGTGGTCTCAACCAGGCAAGGATAATATGAATGCAGTTTGCCCTAAAGCTCTTTTTTTTTTTTTTTAAAAAAAAAAAAACAAACAAAAAAAACCTGTTCAATACTGAATACATAGAGAGAGTAGGCTATTGCAAATGTTAGCAGAAATGGTAAACATGTCTTGCAGGGCTGTCCCCCCTACATAAACCTTCTATAGATAGGTGGGAGATGAATTGCTGAGGTGAATGATTCAAAATAACTGCAATAATTGTGGGTTGTTTTTCGGTTGCTCTTTGTGATAATGTGATTGCTTCAAAGTACATGATGTCTTCCCTCCCAGAACTCCAGTCAAAACATGGTTTGTTGAAAACAGCTCCCTTTTACACTTCGACTGCCTGGTATTTACATTCTCCACTCATTGTTTGTTCTTGTTTTCCTCTGATCTCCACAGAAATGCCTACTGAATGTTGTGCCATTTGTTAGGGACAGCCAGAAGATGTTGACTCTACTGCCTTCTCTGCAGGAATCTTCTGTGCAGTGGTGCTCACCACAGCTGTGTCTGATTTCCTGAATGGTGTGCAAGGTAAACATATGATCAATTCGTTGTACTACGTGACTGATGTGGTCACATTTTCTAGAATTCATTGATTTTACAAACACAAAGTACTGTTAGTATGTAGTCTGGCCTTGCGCTTTCAGGGATTTGTTGCACAGGTCATTAAAAAACCTTCTCTCCTTTGAGGTCTGTAGGGTTATGCACTGCTATATGTAAGGCTGTTGCTTACATCCCCATTTCCAGAGGTAAGCCCCAGCAGGAGACATGAAGTTGGAAACCAGGTATTTAGTTGTTGAAAGCTGGTATATAGTTGTTTTATATATATATATATATATATATATATATATATTTCTCTTGAAATGTGAAAAAAAAAACTTCACATGCTGCAAATTAACTAAAAAGGGAAACACTTAAATGGTAATCAGAGGCTTCCACACTTAGAAGTAAGCATTCTCTTCATGCCCCATAATTAATTTATTTCTAAGCAATTTACTAATTCTAATTAAATCCCTACTTCTGCAGTCTCTATACAGTCAAAATTTCTATTAGAGGATCTATTTCAAGGTGGAGGTCATTATTTATTTATTTATTTATTATTATTATTATTATTATTTTTTCCTGGAGATTATTTTTAACATTTTTGGATTTCATAAATCTTCAACTCAGGCAGCGGTTGCTCAGGAAATGAAGCAGGTAGGAGAGCTTTTTTTGTTTTGGGCTGTTTGCAGAACAATTTAGCGGGCAGGACAGGATGATCTCCAGTGGATGGTGCCCAGCACGAGGGGCGTGAAATGTTGGTGCCCAAAGGGTGCGAGGTGCAATGGTATGCTAGATCACAGTCACAGACTTTTGTTTCCACCACAGTCTCATGGAAAGGACCCCATGAGCCCTACAGCAGTGGACACCACACTGTGCAATCCAAATGAATCAGCTCACTTTTGGCACCAGATTAAGGAGTGCAGTTGCTGTGTGTAGACTGCCCTTAAGTGGCTTTCTTGGTTGACTGAGAAGAAAACTTTAAGGAAAAAAGTTTCTTGATTTAGTCATCTTAACTGTACATACTACAGGCATGTGGGATGATCCCCAGATCATCTAAATTATTGGTGGTCAACATACAGCATTTACCAATATAGACAAAATTAAATAGTGTTCTGCAGGGAAATATGATAGTGCAAGTGGGTAAAAGTTCAAAAGTCTGTCAGAAATGAAGCCTTGTAAAATACCCAAGTCATTAGTGAAACAGAGACTAAAACTTAATGAACCTCTTGTGCATGTGATAAGTTATTTAGGGCTTCCTCACCCACAGCACTAACTCAGGCCCTACCTGTTTGTTGTATTCCTCCCTGGCCATGTGAATGAAGAAGTGTTATCAGTCCTGGGGCCATTAGAAATACTTTTGTTGATTTCTGTAGATCTGAGATCAAGCCCTACAGCAGTACAGGCAGAGATAGGAGGAAGAAAGGAAGAAAGGAAGAAAGGAAGAAAGGAAGAAAGGAAGAAAGGAAGAGAAAGAAAGAAAGAAAGAAAGAAAGAAAGAAAGAAAGAAAGAAAGAAAGAAAGAAAGAAAGAAAGAAAGAAAGAAAGAAAACATTTAATGAAGTTGGAATATTTTTTGGCAGCTGGGCCAAAAAACAGTACAGCCTGGTCAGAAAAGCCCCTCTCCAATTTATGTAGTGGTCATTCCTTCAGTGCAACCACAGTAACAATCAGTTTTAATCAGTTTACCTTTCATTTCACAGGCAGCCTTGTTGCTGATGCCTAGATATGCTTATTATTATTATTATTATTATTATCATCATTATTATTATTATTATCATTATCATTATTATTACCATTATTATTACGGGGGGGGGGGGGGGGGGGGAGTGGTAAATCGGTGGCTTCTAGTCAGTGCCTGAAAATAAGTCAGCCCTAGCTGGTAGGGCTGCAGTAAAAAAGTGCATCTGTGCGACTAGAGCAGTTCAACTCCTAATCTGTTCCTCCTGTTAAAATACTCTTTATTGCTGGTTGTCAGTTAAGACTGACCAGTAAATGAAGGTTCCCACTCCATCTGGGTGCCAGATTATGGGGAGGGGAACTGCTCCCTTTGGATCTTCTTGACACATTTTCTAAATTTAAGCAAGGCTCTCCTTGCTTGGGAATAACTCCCAGCCATCATTAGAGGGAGCTGTTGCCCCAGCAAGCCCCAACCTCCCTTTACACTCCTCCAGACCTGCTCTGAACTGCTGTGCAGCAAGAAAATACAATTGATTCATGAGTTGGCACCTTTCTGTACGCTGCTGTCAATCATGTCAGCTCTTGAGGGTGCTTTGTAAATAAATATCTTCATTTTAATTTCTTTGGCTTTCTGTGTGCAACAGGAGAAAGAGCTGGACTGTGGTGGCACTGTGATCTTCCACTGGGGGATCTGGACAAGCCTCTTAGCTCTTCTGTTAACCTACATTAAAAAAGCAGGGGAGAGCTTTGACATAATTTTCTCCTGTCATTTCACCAGCCCTTTGTCTGAACCATCAGTCTTTTCCCTCATCCTGACCCTGTTCTCATTTCCATCACAACTGGAGTAATTGAAACCAAGCCAGGGAATTTACGGATGCATGGATGCAACTTCTCTGAATGAGATCAGAGTTGGACTTTTTGTGGAAAAGGACAAAGGCCTGGGACCAACATCTTAGCAAAGTCAAGCATCTGACTCAGTAGTTAACCTTTGCTTTTAACCATTTTTCTTGGAAAGAAATGTCAGGATTGTGACTCGGGGCACCACCGTGTCTCAGTGGATTCAGTGACTGTTTTCCTAAATGGGGATGGACATGCTGTTAGGTTTTGTTTTCTGACAAGAAATGCATGGAGATTAGATACATGGTGTCATTGACTAGTCACCGGTGTTATTCCAGGCTGATGATATCACATGGTGTATTTCATGCCGAATGGGAGTGTAGATTGAATTACTGCAGACCCAGCATGGGTTATACACGGAGTGTGTAACAGCATATTTTAGCCCTATGAAGCAATACGTGGGGTATTGTTTTAAATGTGCATGGGCTGAATTAAAAATGTCAGCTATCACGAGGGCTGTTTTTTTTTTTTTTTTTAACGGACAGGAACAATTGTGTAACTAGATCCCCGTGCTTATTAAACCTAATTCAGATCAGTGGATATAATTTTAATAAGAATGAATTTGCCTGTTTACTTTTACTGTCTCAAAGCTGGGAGTTGGCTCACTTGCAGCAGAGGGACTGCGCCCTGTATACCTGTAAATCACCATTCTTAAAACTATGCAGTTCATGTGAAGCAGATAAGGTTATCTCGGTATGTGCAGTTTTCCTCCTACTCTGCTGTTTTTCCTATGGAGCACACTTGGTAATGTCCCTGCTCTGAGGTAATATTTCATTTTCCAAAGCAATTTGTCAGGTCTCTAAGTGTGACTATTCAGCATGTAAATTCAATGCATAATCCTACTGCTGTCATTTTATTCATTTAAACAGACTGAATACAAGGCATATTTTTGTAATCTGCCTGTGCTCTCTCGGGACAGCTTTGCAAATGACATGTTACATTCCCATGTCTCAGCCAGGCTAAGAGGTTCATTCAGTGCCAATAAAGAGCAGTTATTTCCTAATAAGTATATTAACTGCTCAAAATGCAGATCTGAAGATCAGAGGAAAAGCTCTGCTGGAGAGAAAGCAAGGGGTAGGGAAGCAGTGAGTGCCTCTGCTCAGATCATGCGTCCGTCAGGAGGGCTTCCAGCATCTGTACATTTGTTCCTGTGGGGTGATGCAGGGGCCTCATGTTAAGCTGCTCTGTGGTCAAAGGACATACCACCAAGGAGACAGTGCCCAGGAGTAGAGAAAACTTGCTGTAAGCTAACATCAGCCAGCATTGCCACCAAGAGAAGCAGGTCCGCCTGTTCCTGGCCTGCCTGTAACCACCCCTAAGCATAGGTCTGGACTCTGCAGATTTTGGGGAGCATCAGGGAAGGACAGGACTTAGTGGTTGGCTTAGTGAGCTCAAAATGGCAGGTTAAGCTACCTATGGAGACATTTAGACAATCTGCACAGCCAAAAGCTCCTGCCTGCCTCAGCCCCACAGTGCTAAGACATAAAGTCCATAAATTAAGGGGCTGCAAATGGAGATCTGTTTTGCTCCCCCAGTGAAACCCCTGCCCATCTTTGTACCTTCGTGCTATCTTGGGCCATTTGGTTCAATTAGTGCTGGCACCTCCTCCAGTGAGTTCCCTTTGCTTTTTCTCCTTTTCTGCGTGAGGCTATCAAGTCACGGGCTTACACTTCAACCAAGGGAAAAAACAAAACAAAATATTATTTTCATAAGGTTCAGAACTGAGCATTGGAACTCACTGCAAGAGGAAGCCATAGAGGGCAAGGAGTAAAGGAGTTTTCTTTTTTAAAAAAAGTTTAGATAACTCATGGAGGAGGAGTATAGTGACATCTATTTAATACAATGATCTCAGGAAGACCATTATTAGCTAATTGGTGGGAAAGGGATCATTCTTTGCATAATCTGTTCTATTCTCTTTCTTAGAGTTTTATTTGCTCCCTCAATCTTCCCCTTAATCTTCCAGGGCTAAAGTTCAGGACAGCAACTGGGGCTGCTGGACTTTCGATCTGATCTACCACAGCAGTTCCTCCAGCTCATAAACAATATTTTAATAATTTGTGAATGGAATTTAACACGTGGACATGCATCGTCACAATTTGTGCATGCATTATCATCTCCAAACACAGTAGCTTATCTGGCAAGCTGTACGGTCATGTATTCTCAGGCAAGCACAAGATCTGGGTGTTAGCTTACAAATGTGAAGTTATCCAGTTCTGCGCAACACAGATAAGGCCAGCTATGTTAAACTTCCGGTGTATTTACTGTAGCTGGTACTCAGCTTTGGACACCAAGGCTTTAAGAAGAAAGGAGAGCTGTGAAACTTCCTCTCTTTAGTATACAACTTCAATTACAATCAATTATTTATCCCACAAATGATTATTTGTAACTGAATATTTCCAAGGAATATATGGAGACTGAATTTGCTTTTATTTGTATGGGAATGATTAATTTGCAGTTACTGGATGTGAGGTGACGTGAAAACAAGCAGGATCAGACCTTTTTTATATCAGGTAGACTAGGTCAGAAACAGCAGAGCAAGGGAGGGTTCCTCCTGCCTGTCCTTTGCCTGTCCCACTGGCAGTGCAGGTGCAGACAATTAGGAATTTTTATATCAATATGTTTTTTGTTGCAAATGCTCCATGAAACAAATCTCAAGTAATGGGAAAAGGTAAACAGAAATGACCCGCCTCTGCCCCCCAAGGTCTACAACTGAAAGGACCAGAATGGTCGATCATGTTGCTTTCTTCATGGTCATCTCATGATCATGTGAGAGCTTCTCACACTGAAACCAGTACCTACAGCTGGACCACAATGCATGCCATGTGTTAATAAACATGGTCACAGTAAATATTTTGGGTGCTATTGTCAGGCAAAAGGGGGTTTCTTCTCTGCTGGGAAGTTCTTGGAAGCTGGCACCTGAGAAAGGGGTCCCCTGTGCTTCTGGGGGCGTGAAGGAGATCTCTTGGGGTACACTTCAGACATCTGACTTCAGGTTCATGCAGAGGACCTGTGGGATTTATCAAGAAAGAGTGAGGGAGTGGTACCAGGCCACATTCTTCCACTGTGTGGTTTAGAGGATGCATGCAACATGGCATCACCCAGAAAACCTGGCCTCCAACACAGCAGGCAGTGCAAAGCCTGCATGTCATGACAGAAACTTTTAGCCACAAAGCACACAAACAGCTCCCAGAAATGTTCTCACAACCACCTCTGACAAAGACACGGGAATTTTAATGCTCAAAAGCGCTACAGCAGGGCTGTGGCAGCGTGGGGCTCCTGGCCACTAAAACACAGCAAATAAAGAAGTGGTTTCATTCAGAAAGGCAGTTTCTGCTTTTCATTCAGAGTGGGAAGCTTGTGACAGGATCCAGCGAGGTGTCGGAGGGAAGTAACCTTTACACGCAGTGGGAAACTGAATTCATTGAAGAAATGCCTGCCCTGTCCCTAACCATCTCCCAGCCCTGTCTTCTGCCTGGGGAGAGAGAGGATCTATCAGAGAGCAGCCACGCTCTCGTTTTGCTCAATGAAAAGTAGGAAGCTCTTGATGCAAGTCCTGCTTCCTCCCTGCTGGCCAGGGCAGAGGCCACTTGCTTGTGGGGGGCCTGGGGAGAAACCGCTCATTGTAGGGCTTGGCCTTCAGGGCTATCGCTCCTGTCTGCGAGTCATGTGCCTTAATCCTCCCAAGTGGACTGCCCTGCAGTTTAGCATTCCCCGAATTCCTGCTGCCTGCTGACAGGGAGCCCATTGAAAAGGCAGGGCCAGCGGCCAGGAGGCTGCAGGAAAGCTTTGCAGCAGCCCGTGTGGGTCTGCTGCTGCTCCCCATGCACTTTGTGCCAGGAATTCCTTTCTATTCGGAGCTGCCCAGGCCAGGGATAGATATAGATGGGGAGCAGTGGGAGAAAGGATCTGGAGAGTTGCTGCTCGCACCCCAGGGCTGGATGCCCACCTGCTTCCAGGGCAGCAGCCTCCAGCACACCCATGAAAAGTAGTTGTACTGTTCTGCTGCTAAAGACATTTTTCTGGGAGGACGGGTCTCATAAAGCTTTACAGTTCTTGGGAAAAGTGGCATTTTTTATTTTATTTTATTTTATTTTTTATTTTTTTCCCAGGAGGGTGAAAGATTTCATCCCTGTCATGACCCTGGGTGCTTGGCAAAGTTTCACTCCACTGATCCTGAACAGGACTGAAAATGAAGGCTGCTCTTCCCTCATTCATTTTTGTAAAGTGGAAAGCAATAATAATACTAGATAATACTAGTTAGAAGAGTTAATAATTGTGCTTTCTTTCTCTGTCACATGAAGTGTTTCAACAGTGGTCAGTACAGCAGGAGCTTGAGCTTTGTGGAGGACAGCTAGGGCTGCCACTGCAATGCTAATATCACAGGGGTGACATAGGGGTTAAAAATCACCGAGGTGTCTGCAGCCTTTGGAAAGAGTGAGAAATTTCCTTGGCCATCTGACCTTGTGAACACTTAAAGAAACTAGAAGTCTGAGGATATCAATAAGATGGCTCTGCCGAGTAAGCATTACACATGTGGGCAAGCGCTGGGGTTCCAGGCAGCAGCAGGATAGCACAGATCACAGTTATATTTTCTCAGCCTGTTATGGTTTCTCGTTTTCTAAGAATTTCAGTGACAGGTAGGAATTTGGAAGCTTCTGCATGCTGATAACAGTGGCCGTTAGGATTTGACAAGTTTGAAAGACAGGGCGATGTTGTCCCCAAAGATATGCAACACTAACCATCCATGCATCACTTGTGGATGAGTGTTTACATCTTACAACTTTCTGAATCAACTGTCACTTTTTCTCATTCTCCTCCTCTCTCTCTCTTTTTATGAATGAAGTCTGAGGCAAGCCAGACAGAAAGGAAGGCTGCAGCATGTTTTATAGCTTGTGTTTCCTTCTGGTGAGGATGTTACATTTGCTGAAGTGAATTTCTGAAAGAGATGTAGAAGGGTTTTCTGGTCAGGGGTAGAGGATATTTCATTCATGCAGGAAGTTGCAAAAGCTGAACAGAAAGTGTATATTCTAGAAGTTTCAATTAAAAAAAAAAAAAAAAAAAAAAAAAAGTAGGCTGGAGGGTAAAATTGCAAAATACCAGCTGAAACTCAGAAAGTAAGTTCCCTTCATAGTCCTAATAAAGTTTAATGTTCATAGTTATAAGAAAATTCCTTTAAATCCAAGACATCAGAATACTTTCCCAGCCACTATCTTCTACTGTACAATTTGGAAAATGCTCATTTTTATGGATGTATTTCTGTGACTTGTAGCAGCTACCTCCTGCCTAAGCTGTTCCAGTGCAGAAACTTCAGACTAAACATGGGGAATTCTCCAGAGCAGAGATGGGCTATGGACATAATAGTACTGGAGTTTGGGTTTAGGGAGTGTAAACATGCTGGTGCTGAGCAAGCCACCAATGCAGCAAGAAATGGGAATGATGCTCTACTATCCAGAGGGGATGCACAAGCAGATCTGAGTGGGGATTGTGGTTCAAATGCCTTTAATACTCCACATACCAGTGAGTCAGGGAGTGGAAGCTGATGTGTTTTAGCTTTTTTTTTTTTTTTTTTCTGCTAAGTAGTCAGGTTTTCCCATTCGTTTGCCCTAAAACCCCACTGTGAGACCTGCAGCCTCAGCGGGCCAGATGCCAGGGGGGTGAGAAGGCAGAGCTGGCACAGGCAGTGAGTTATACCTTACTGAACCACAGGGACTCAGAGCTTCACAGGTTTTAGTGTCAACAGAGGTTCACTGTGGCCATCTAGGCTGACATTTTGTGTCACATGGGTGAAAGACGTTCACCCCAATCTTTCTACACAGGGCTCATAGCTTCTGTTTGAGTGTGTATTTTTAGAGACACTAATTCAGTCTCAATTTAAAAGACTTCCAATGAATTTGCCATGTATCCAGTTAAGGTTATGCATAGACAGAGCTAAAGCTGTGCAAGCCCTTTATGCAGACCAATTACCACCAGTTTAATCCTCTCTTACATCACTGTTCTAAATGGATAAGTTCCCAGGTCTAAACACATGGGAGGAAATAACCGAGTTACTGAAGATGCCCATGATATGAAACCTGGTAAGTGACCGTGTGCATGCCTTAAGCTTAACCCAGTGAGAAATGTGTGAGTTTAAACTGTCTCTACAGTGGATTTCATTTTCATTAGGATCTAGGCTATCACAATTTACTTTGCAGCTACATTATGCTAAGGACACATGCACCGTCAGGCACTGGCCATTACTGTGGCTTAGCTGATAATCAGTAGCATGATTAACTGCCTGAATTCACTCAAGCACCCAAGCCCAAAAGGTAGTAGGTGGAAAAAAATCTAAATAGCTATATTGTTATCTCATTTAGTTGTCCCTGGACACATTTTATAAGCTAGAGGAGGCCTTGGATACACTTCAGAAGGCAGCTTACTGTGCTATCTGAAAGCAAACGGAGGCAAAATTTACATTTCTCCAATGAGAAATGGGACCTCTAACTTAAGCTTTTTCATTAGAGAAAGCAGCCTGTGATCTTCAGAGGTCACAAGCGTTCCCAACAGCAGCTTAGTGTCTCATCCAGTTAAAGAACTCCTCCTGTAGCTTAGTGGCCTCCTGACATCACATGAGGGCACCGCTGCAAGGCCTGTAGCTGCTGTGCCCGTGTGATCTCATGCAGTCAGATCCTGGACTGGCACATAAAGTGACAGGTTGACCCAGCAGATGGTTTCATTAGTACTGCACAGGTCATGACAGCAGTGCCCGCAGTAGCCCATAAGGATATTGAGAACCGAGTGCCAGGAGACAGAGGGAAAGCAAAAACAAATTTGAAAAAAACATCAGGTTAAAACCTCAGGGAAATGAGTAGGACACAGCTGGAACCTGTATGAAGGACTGTTTGTCTGCTGGTGTGCAAGCCTATCTTACCAATACCGTGGTGTGCAAGTAGCAGAGATAGACTCTAAGACGCATTTGAAAATGTGAAACGCACAGAGGCATCTGCCTTGTGATGCCTTTTCCATCATTCCTAAACACTTAGTGTGATAGTAGTTTATAAAAGTGATGCTCATTCAACAGTTTGGTGACTCTCAGCTGCCTTGCAGCCTAACTGAACCATCATCCCCAGGTCACAGACCCATGAACCAGTGCAGAATGGGACCAGGATGTTTAATGGTGTATTGTATGGAGTAAGGACCACTCCTGGTTCTGTCTGTCTCCAGAGGATCCCAGAAATGATGGATGGAAGGGAGCTTTGGAGGTCATCTAGTCCTTCCTCCCAGAGGGAGCAAGTTTATTGCCAAGTGAAGTGCAGAGTCACTGCATGGATGGGAGCATAGCTCAGGGCTTTCCAGAATAGAGCATTTTAACATCAAAAAACACTGAAAGGGAAACAAAGGAAAGGGGAGGGAAACATACTTTTCCCAGGAAAAAAAAAAAAAAAAAGACTCCAAATACAGTTTGACATCTATCGTGAAGTAAATATAGTCAAATGGGAAGGAGAGGAAGGAGTAGGACTGGAAAATAGTAATTCATTTTCTGTGTAATTTGGTTGCCAAAAATGGAAGGCTTCCTCTGTCATGGGGTGAAAGTTTGGGGTTCAGCAGCTATTTGCAGACAGCACTTGGTTTCATTAGAAATGAGTATTTACCCACTGCTGGTTATAATCCTGGCTCTGCCTGCATGCACAGTGAAGCTGACTTGCCTCAAAAGTACGGTCTCCAGCAAAGTTTTTGCTCTTCTGAATGTGAATGCTATTGATCTGCTGATCTTAATTAAACTGTCTGACTATTTCAGCTTGCACGATTTAGATAAGAAAATGACCATTCTTCCCAGACTCTGTCAGAAAGCAGCCACTAGCTTTCTACTTTTTTTGGTGCATGTTTGTTGTTGTTGTACTGCCCAGTTTGCAATACTGAGCTGTCTCTCACATCGAAGGCTGCTCTCCAGCATGGATCAAAATTTCCTTCTTGCTTGCCCTCTAGATGGCAAACTCTCCTTAATTTTGGAACAGGAAAAAGCTGCAGCAGTTGCTGCTGGCTTTTACAGTCGTTAATTTGCAGTGCAACTTCAGGTTGCATTTTTGAATTAGCCAGACACAAAAAGAGCAAATCCCAGCAACAGTAATGGAAGAGGAGGGGAAGGGGGGATCAGTGGTGGCATATGCAAGGTTCATAGGGAGATTTCTTGTGAGCTGAAATGTGAAATAACAGGCATTGATTTACCATATGTATTTGGGAAGTGCTGCTTATCCCCTGCAGCTAGGTGCCATGGAGCTTCAGCAGTTGCTTCATTTGGGTGCCTCGGTTGTGGCTGAGGCAAGAATAAACTTGACCTTTTATTTATTTGTTTGTTTGTTTGTTTACTTATTTACTTATCTTGTTGGTGAGAAGAGCCTCAAGCAAGGAGCCAGGGCTCCCAATTACTCAGTAAGCAGCAAGTCCTCATGTTTAACTCTTGGCTGGTGTTTCCCTGGACTTACCTAATGTTTGTCTCTAAATCCATTACTCTTTTTCAGCTCCCTTCTGCTTGTACATATTTTCTTCCCTCTTTCACAGCCACAGCACAACCCCGGGACTCTTCTTTAATCCCCAGCTATCACCTCCACTCCCAACCCCCACTCTGCCTGCCCTATTCCCATCTCCCCTACAAATTCAGATCCAAAATGTGGTCAGCGCCTGCACAGAGCACTGTGACAAAGTCACGAATGACCATCTGTAAACTGCCTCTCAATATCTTATTCCCCAGAAGATGCAGATATTTTAAGTCTTAAGAAATGAAGATTTTGGCGGCCCAGGTCTTTGCCTTTCCACCCCCTCTCAGAAGTGCAGAGCCTCAGAAGAGTGTGTGGCCTTCCAGGGTGGGATTTATCTGCTTAAAGTGGTTGTCCACAGTGCAGGCATCTATATCTGAGCTAGTCACCTGGGCTGACTTTACAGTCAGTGGAGAGCTGTCAGGAGAGTTTGGAGAATTTAGGGCACTTGATGAAGTGGTCACCCACATTGGTCAGAATTGCTGTCATTCTTAAATTCTCCATAAAGGGAGCCTGGACACCCTGCTTAGATGGAAAGTCATATATCACAGATAGAATAAGGGAAGTGGAATCTCATTCTTGTGCCTCTGGTCAGCTGAGGTGACATTTTTATTGTATCTATTTCTTCGAATTCAGAATATTTCAGACTTCCTCTTTGTGCAGGAAACAGAAGAGTCTTTGACATGGCTAGTAAAACTTCCTTCTTACCTTCTCCTTGAAAAGTTTTAGAAATCAATTCTCAAACACTGTACTAGAGGTAAGTAAAATATGCAAGCTCACTCTTTTGGAATACAGGGAAATAGTGTAAATGCAGTATTTTCCAAAGTAGAATTGTATAAACACCATTTCTTTGTATGCTCTTTTTGTATAAACCTAGTCAGGAATGTGAGGTTTCAGAAAGGAACTAGTTCTTCTTTCATTTTTGATATGACGAGGTGGACAGAGATTCAGTTGAGCATCTGTATTCACTATCCTATCTACTATTGAAATATTTTCCTAGGGCAAGTGAAACACCATTTGTCTTTTCTCAATCATCAGATCTCAGAGTAGAGAAACAGTGAGTAACTTCCAGTCTATATAAAGTCAACATGACAAATTGTTCCCCTCCCCACTGCAGTATTTGCTTGTTTCCTTTAAGATGATATGTTGATATCAAGTGGAAGTGTACATTCCTAAATGGGAACATGTTAACGGGATAGTAGAAATTTCAGAGCTGCACAAAACCAGTTGCTCCTCTGTTCACTGCTCATTTGCCATGTTAGTACAGGTCTCTTTATTTTCAAGCAGCTGAGTCAAAGACCTGTTACAGAGCCTGATTTCTTATGCTTCTTATAACCTAGTTGGAAAATAGTCAATTAAAAAAAATGAAAAATAGTTTCTGCTAACAAGTGCAACCTTCTCAGTATTCTCCACCTACAAAATAACCACATTCAGATCCACAAAGATTTAAATACAGAGCTATGATGGAAAGCAAAGGACTTGTGAATGTTATGGCCTGGAGGTCACAGTGATGGGCCAGAGTGATCCTGTTGCAGGTCCTGCAAATACAAAAGTTAGGGACAGCACCTGCTTTGCAAAATGTATGTAAAATTACATGAGCTGATGGCATCTGTGTTTTAGTTGTGTGGTCTTGATCATTGGTATGTGACTTTTAGTTGCAAATTGGGCTTAGTTATCGAGTGGATAGTTGTAGAAGTCTGGATTTATATTTTAAATATTTGTTGGAACCGTGACAATCAAGCGCACTCTTGAGATATTAATGAAAGAAATGTAGTTGTGTGAAAGGCTCCAGTGTTAGATCTCACTTTATTACTTATTCTAAGCAGAGACCTCCACCAGAATTACACTAATTACATTATTATGAGCACACTGTAGGAGAGCAATTATTACCCATGGGAAACTATTATTTTTTATTAATTGATATGTACTTAAGAGTTCCAACCACAAATTAGTGCCTGTGTCCTAGGGGTTATGTCAGTGCAGGAGAAAAAGACAAAAGTCCAAGGGAGAGGGTCTAAGAGTGCCTTTCCCAGAGTTTGTCTTAGAGGTGGTTTATATAGAGGTGGTTTGGAACTTTCCTACTGGGAGATGCTCTTTTAACAGAACTAAAATTTGCATTAGGGGAAATGTAAGTTGTACATGAAAATGTTGAGTTTTCTTTTGGGAACCTGAAATGGTGGTGGGCTGCCTACTGGTCTGGAAGCATGCTTGGTTACTCTCGCAGACACCTAACACGGAAAAAGTCTGTTTTACTTCTGACCTGGGGGCTTAGTGTTGGGGGAAGAGATGGGTAAGATAGTCCCTGGTAAGTCAGGTTTCCTAGAAAGTTTAATGGCCTGTACTTCTGTATACCATGAACTCTGGGAATGGGTGGATAGGGGCATTCAGTTCTGTGAACGTTTCAGAGGGTTATTACTGTTGGTTCCATTTGGCATGATTATTTTTTCTGAAACCATGCCTTCTATGGAACAAAAATTTCACTAATGGCCAAATGTACAGTATAAACTTATTTAGTGTGCCAGTTACTGCTGACGGATAGTGTTACGATGGTTCAAGCAAGATAGCAGGTACGTGGTTTAACCATTCATCTCAATTGGTTCCTCATATCTCTGGGAACCTCTTTAAATCCAAATTTATTGCTTTCATTGTTATCTCAGGATAAACTCTACCCAAGTTAGTCTTTTGATGCTTTGTAAATGCATACCTCACCACTCGCTGTTTATCTGACATGTCGTATGGAATTAATGATGTTTATTCCCGGTTGACCAATTTGCATTATTGCCACCTTTACCCGGCTGCAGGATATACTTGAGCTGACCCTCTGCAATTAATCACACCCATCAACACAGCCTGTGCGACCTTCACTCAGTCACATTCACCAGTTGACAGGTATTGATTCCTTATAGTAGCATGTATTTGCAGAAATCTCTGTTAAGAAAAGCAGAAATTCAATCTCAGACTGTATTTTGCCTAGATACATGTACCTTGCAAGTACTTGGTTCAATTCTGGATCAAAAAAAGATTTCTCATGGATATAGCACTCTCGCCTAAAAAAAGCTCTAATTCTTGGACTTATCCACGCAGTTTTATATACTTAATTCAGGTGCCAAATAGAAATATTTTATCACTAAGGCTATTAGGTCTAAGGGAGAGAGATGGCCTTATCTAGGCTGTACTTTAGCTCACTGAAATCAAACCAAGTGAGGTACATTTATCTTTCCACTGAGAAGTCTTCAGCTTACAGACAACAATCATGGGTCTAAATGGCCAAAGAAAAGACAGAATATTCCTCAGGGAATCTCCATTGACATGTTTCCAAATGAAGTCCTAGGTGAAAGTTAAGATTCCCCTGAAAGGTGCAGGGACTCAGCGTTCTTGGCAGAGAAGGATCTTGCTTAGGACAGGTTTCAGGTTAGCCATATTCCACTTCAATCCTTTTCCTAAAAATAGGGTCTAGTAACATTTCAGATGACCTGCCATAACACAGCTGACCTTCAGTGGCTGGAGAAGGACAGAGGTTTCCTTCAGCTTCTGTGTCACATCTAGCAGTGTCATAACATCTCATATACACATGGGCATCTTAAATGGCATCAGACACCTACACTTAATTAACCCAAATCTGCTTGGGAGTTATTATATAAAAGTCGCCTTTCAAAAGGTTTAAGTATCCTTCAGACTGCAGGAGAGATCTTGGTATTCACAAATTTTGGGGTGTGTAAATTGTTTGTTTCTGTCTTATATGGTTGTGGCATGCTTTAGAGGAGGTTCCTGTGCTGTAACATTGAGCGCTTGGCTGATCTCTGGTACTTCTCATTAAAGTCCTTGGGAAAGGTATTTACTGACGGAAAGGTATTTACTGACAGATTCAGCTCTTGGTGGGCTGAATTACCCAAGTTTCAAAGACTGATCAGAAAAATGGAAAGGTAGGAATATATATATATATTCATATATATATATATATTAATATATATTAATCACAGCCCTGTGGTAATTTTGTTTCAATTGCATTATTTAAAAATGAGAATAGCCAACATTTAAACCATGTCCTAACAGGTGAGAACAAGAGCTATTCCTTTCTGCTCAGGTACACCTGGATGCAGCCCAGAAACATCTGTACAGACAATGGTTAGTCTCCAGCTGGAGAAGCCAGATCTTCTAAGAGATTCCTAAAATCAGTGGGTTGAATAGTGCCTGCCCCACACAGTATCTCCTCAGAAAATCTCTTTCTGGGCCAGTACACGCTCCCTCTTTGTAAATTTTATTTGATATTCTTCTCTGGATTAGATCTGGTTCTTTTCTGCTACATTTTCTATCAGCCTCTCGAAAAACATTTCTCAGTGGAGTGCTCATGGCCCACATATGCTTTCCTTATGGCCATGACTGGAGTGGACGCATGCACTCAGTGGGGGTGGAGGCTGCAATTGTTCTCTTCTCAGGGAGGCTTAGCCCAAACCAGCACACACTACTTCTCTTGAGTACATACCATTGTTTTCCCCAACAAACATGGCTGGGCAACAGTCATTTTAAAGTGACATTGAAACAGCATGTACTAGATTCTCCCTTTATCAGCGGTGGTTTTAGACCTCCCTCTGCACCCTCATCAACTGCATTGAACTTAGTGGCAGTGTTTTCTGTGAACAAGATCAGATAACAGTTAGTGTATTTTATGCTCTTGCATCTGTGAATAACATATAATTCTTTCCTCCCCCTAATGCACTCATTTTCTTAAATGCAACTTTAAACTGTCTGGCTAAAGTATAGCGTTAAACTAAACCTTTGAAACTCCCAATGCAAAAAATAAAAAAATAAAAAAAAAAATCAGAGTTGTTGGTTAGCTAGAAAAGCAATAATTTATTGTTTACTCTCTTTGTCACTAAACCTTGTTAATCTTGTTATCACCCAAGTAGAACTGGTAGGTAAAAATTCAGTACAGAATTATTTTGGCAACAGCTGCTTCACTAGCAGGCCCCAGTGGATTAGCAAGGCTATGGGAATTGCTTTACAGTAGTGTTATCCATCAGTGTGTACACACCTGTTTACTGTTAATGGTGGAGTGGGTTTAGCAGAGGCGACAGCTTTTTGGATAGGAGCATGAGGGAAGACCATGGGGACGCACCCCTGGAAAGATGTTTGGCCACCTTCCAGTGAAAAGAAGCCACATCATCCTGTTTAAAAGAGTCATGCAGAGAGGAGAAAAGATGGAGCTAAAAAACTCTCAGTATGCACAAATGTGGGCATTAACTAGTGGAAAGTGCCAGTCCAGAAGTATGAGTTTCCTCTGTAGTTTAGAGAGGGAATCTAAGAGCTACCTAGGTTCTGTGTGTGTGTGTGTGATGAATAAACAGGTTCCCAAAGCAGTGTGGTGACATTCCTGTGATTCTTACCCTCACACCCAAATTCAGAAGCTCTGCAATGTTTAGGTGCAGTGGTGGTTATGCAGTGTTTCATTCCAGAACTGGTGCATTTCATGGGCTAGACATACCCGTGGCTTTCTACAGAAACTGGTTAGTCTTGCTTTGATCTAGATATCCATAGTATAGAAACACTTGTCAGTCACCCTTGGCTTTCCTCATAGTCAATGGAGGGACATAGTCACTTTCAGAACATTGTCCCTCTGAACTATTTCAGGTGTCTACCTCACTGTGAGATGAATTATGCCCAGATGAGCCTGTTTATCTTCACTGATGATAAAGGACATCTAGATGGTTAGCGTATGGGTAAACAACTACAAGGAACCCATGGGACTGCTGCCCAGAAGAACAAGCAGAAAAAATGAATCCGATGGTTGCAAGCTATTCTCTGCATGGCCACATTCTTCTGGCACTGGAACCCTTTGCATTTTGTTGTGATTAATGACACATTTTCTGCAAGTAAATGTTGTTCAGGCCATTTGGTGACCTTTGCAGCTCTTCTTTTGCACTTTGGTATGCATTTTTAATCAATTCCTTTTGGTCTTACTGAACTTTCCTTTTGAAAAGCTGAACTGACCTGCTAACATCAAACTTTTTTCAAAGTTAAGTCCATTGCTGCAATAACCTTACTCTGATCTCATTGTCACACACACTACATATAATTTAATGACTAACTAATCAATCTCCTAAACTGGCCATTTTCAGTGGTCTTGTTTTAGTGTCTTGCAGAAGTCCTTATGCTTATTCCAAATCACACTGTATGTTTCTGGTGCTTTTTGGGCTGCCACATCCAATACCAAATAAGATTTCAATCTGTCTGATTACCCTGAAGGAATGTTTGCTTCCAGGAACAATAGGAAACACTGTAACCATTTCCTCTAGTTCTGTGCCTCAAAATAAGGACCTTAATTTTTTGGATCTTACTGGCAGGGTAATAGAAGTTGAATGTTTCTACCATGTCTTATAGATGCAGTTTCTTTAGCTTTGAGCCCTACATGATCCTACTGAAATTGGATAGTAACCTCCATGTGCTATTAAAATTAGAAATATGGGACTGAAAGGATTGTGGTGATTCAGGCCTTGGAATCAGAGGTAAGGAAGGTCCGTGAAGCACCCAGTTTGTCCCATTCCTGACAGCCTACATCCATGACAACT
This sequence comes from Nettapus auritus, assembly GCA_011076525.1. Taxonomy (NCBI): domain Eukaryota; kingdom Metazoa; phylum Chordata; class Aves; order Anseriformes; family Anatidae; genus Nettapus; species Nettapus auritus. The sequence goes on from JAACYP010030678.1 coordinate 67,980, forward strand.
TCTTAATACTCTCTCATTTACCAAGACCCTTTAGGAGAGCTCTTAAAGCCATCAGAACTAACATGCCATAGAAAGTGAGGAGAAGAGCAAGGAAATTAGCAAAAGTCAGGAGCCTCAATAAGTTTATCTATCCTCAAACTTAGATAAAGTATGTGCTACTGAAAAGACTTAAACAATCCCATTAAGTAGACTGTGGCACAAGCTAAGAAGAAAAGTAGGAATTTTCAGCAGTGTCTTTCAGTATTTTTGTGGGAGGAAACACTTTCCTTATCCCAATGAATAAAATGCAAAGAGACCGTGAGGCAAAATCTGCATCAAGCCTTATACTATGGACATTTGCAAAGCACTTTGTCCTGGAACAAAGCAGACAATCTTGAACAATTAGGTTTACATAATCCTGGCTTCATTATGCCCTAGTGTATGTCACTGCTTTTGAGACCTGAGCTAGTATCTTTGTGTGGAAGCATCTGCACAGCATAATACATTTTCTGTACCATTTTCCATTGTGGTTTGATCAGAGATTTTATTATTATTATTATTTTATTTATTTATTTATTTATTTTTACAAAGCTTTTCCTACACAAAACATTGCTGTTTTACATATAAAACAGTGGGCCGGAGGAGAGAAGATTGGCACTATGCTGCATGCAGAGAGGACAAATCAGTTCTGTACTCTGTACCTTGTTCTGTATTCATGTTGCTGCTCAGGCAAGAAATCTGTGTTACTGGTTTGGGTGGAATGTAGAACAATACTGTCATTCAAAGAGTAGTAAAAATGTAATAGATCTTTCAGACACCTCTGTCTTAAAACAAGAATGGCTTTCAGCCATTTATATGGGAAAAACAAAACAAAACAAAACAAGATGATCATATAAAGGGCACATCTTTAACACATCTGTAGTATGATAAATTCTTTAGTGTCTGGTGCAAAGTTTTTAATATCAGGTGATAATCTCAAGCTGCTTTCAAGCTGCACACTTTATGTGACACCTTCTGGAACTAGCATCAATCATACACCTTTGATTGTGACACGGATTTCTGGAGAAATGGGTAAAACTGTTTGGAATGGGCTCTGGTAGCATTTGCAAACATGTCCTATTGGTTTTATGGTGAAAACTCCCTCTCCTATCACTCAGACTAACTATCTGATCCAACAAATGCCATAAATGTGCCCATTCCAGAAGGTGTCATAAAGGAGGAGGACTCTGTCTTTATGTTTTCCATATCCTTTCCCCCCTCCCATGCCTCCAGCTCACTTTGCAAAGCTTCTTGATTTGAACACCAGAACTGGAAGAACTATGAGACAGTGGCAGAAATGGCCATTATAAGGGTATGATAGGGGAACCGAGGCTGAGAGTTGGTGTGAAAGTTAGACTGGGAACTTCTGGTGGGTGCAGACAATTAATAGAAGGAGATATGGAACTGGATGGGAGATATGGAAAAGGAGAGGCTGAGGCTACTTGGCCCTTGCAGTGGGGTTCCAGAAGATGTGGAAAAGTGCAGATTTCATCTGTTTCATGAAAGATCAGTAGGTGTGTGAAAAACATAAGGTATGAAATCACTTAGTGAGTTATGAAAGTAATTTGAGATACTGAAAATTGTATGTAATATAAAGGGTGGACACTTCAGCTGAAAAATCAGACATCAGACTAGGCCAGCTCCTTTGTAGTCATTGGGGAGCTGATCAGTAGCATTAGCAGAGTTTATGAAACACTGCTATTTGTCCAAATGTATTTCATCTGGCCTCACTCATGCAAAACTGCATAATTATATGATGCCTCAGGCTTTTATCATTAGACAGCAAGCCAAATACTGTCCTCACTGTATAACCAATTTATAAATGTTTGTTTCCTGCACTGTGAATAGCAACTTCATGTGTTGTTCACCGAACCCAATGACTTCAACGTTATTCAATTAGTAATGAAGAAGCATGAAACATTAAAGACTGGGGACTTTGGTGACTTTATGCACCAATGTTTGGCACTTCATCAGCAAGCAAACACAGGTTTCCTATGGACATAGTTATACACTGGTGGGGGCAGAACCAAAGTCAACAAACATCTTAATTATCCTAGGTACCATATCCGCAGGTATCACATTACAGACCATGTACTTCAGAGAAAGCCGCAGCTTAGCTGCAAGGAGACCAGAGTCTTTGCATCAAGAAAGGTCAAAAGTCAGAGGAAATGCCAATATAAGAAATAGTCACAGTAAAGGAGCTTAATAAAGCCCTCACCTTCTTGTTTACCCTTGATTTCTCATTTATTGTGTAATAGAGGAAAACCTAAATGCTTAACGGCACAAGAAGCAGCTGGACTATGTTTGCTCAAGAAGGGGACTCAGCTGACAATGTCGACTGGGTTAATCAAACCACACTGGTTTTCTGCTCATCAATGCCCAGAGGCCATGCATGCAGGAGCTGGAATTAAGTCCTCACATTTACACTGATGGATAGGATGCTTTTAAAAACTCCACAGCAGAAGGGAAAAATTGCCACTGATGTTGAGAATGTAATAAAGTAAATGGATGAGACTGATGCAATTGCATGCCTGGTGTGTATACACAGTTGCTTGAATTGGATGTGAATACCAGGTAATGGCAGATATCACTGGACAACCTGTACCAGGTTGTCTTCCCACCTTCCCATTGCCAGTTTGGCCTGACTCTGGTCACAGGTATGCTGATATAATCTTTCTGTCTCAACTCAGATCTCAGAAAACTGCAGTTACAAGTCCCAGATATGCTGAGGTGGACATTTAAGTAGATGTGGTCAAGACACCATTATTGCATTGTGGCATGAGGTGGTTGGTGGCATGAGGTGGCTGGACCCTTTGCAGCCTGGTCAGCCCCAGCCCCAGGCATTGGGCACCTCCATGGGAAAAGTGATTAACTGAGGCCAGGCCAGGCCAGAATGTGGGCCTCTGGCTGGGCCCAGCTTGGTGGAGTCCATGACTGTGAACAGCTGGAGACCTCATGTTCTTTAGAATTGTTGGAGCAGGAACTGATGGTCCATGGGGGTCTGAAATAGTGGACTGTGGGCAGGTTGGAGTACACTCAGTTGAGACAGGCATAGTAAGGGCTGTGTGTATACTTCAGGCTGTGGCAACTCCTCAGGAAGCACTTTTCTGTGTAGGTGACTGGACACTGACACAGGTTGCTCAGAAAGGTTGTAGAGTCTCCCTGCTTGGAGCTATTCAGAAGTTGCCTGGATGTGGTCCTGGACAACTGGCTCTGGGTGTCCCTGCTTGAGCAGGGATTGGACTGGATGACCTCCAGAGGGTCCTTCCAACCTCAGCCATTCTCCGACTCTGTGATTCCTACTGATATCATTTGCTTCCTGGGGTCCTGTTGGATCTGTGCATGGCAGCAGATCCTCTCTTTGTACCAAGGTCAAACTCCCCTGAGTAACCATAGGCCTCACCTTGACCTTTGTTCTGGACCTTGTCTGTGTATTATCTAGTCTAATTGATGTCCTTCATCCTCTGCCACCCCTAATAATGTGTATATGCTTATGCAATGATGTGAATATACAGTCTATTTCCTTTTTGCTTAACATGCTACAACTGGTCCTTACCAAGGAGTCTGTCTGAATTACCAAAACTTTCAAGTGGTCTCCCCACTGTAGTGCAGTGTTGTGGGGCAGATATAAGGTAATGAACAACGACAAATGAATTTTCTTCTTGTTACTAAATGTTAATCTTTGTCTCTTTCATTGTCCTACTGTTGATTCTTATTTTCTTCATTTCTTGTATCTTCTCTTCTTGAGGGAAACCCAGGGGAGCTGCTGGGATGGAGCACACATGACATACCCTTACTGAAACCAAAAGCTCAGATGCTTGGTGAAGGGTGGTGCTGAGTCTCCATTGATTATTTGTGTGGTGTAGGGCAGATTCCTTAGACATCCAAAACCCCTGGAGACTTGTCTGTCTGTCTGTGGCTCAGACTGCCTATGCTCAACATAGCCTTCATGCCTACTTGTGCCTCCAAGTTTAAGGGAGTGCTGAATGACTCACCTTCCTGCTATATTGGGCTTAGCAAAGAGCAGAGCCAATGGAGAGCAGTGATAGACACATTTAATGTAGGTGCTCCAAGTAAGTGATCTGAATATAATGTCTTGTGGTCTGTGAGGTGCTCAGACGCTGCACTGACTGATTTCAAATGGTCAGCATTTACCAAAAGCATTGCAACATTTATCTGGGTTAAACAGTTAACTCCAATAATAAAATCACCCATTTAGCTATGTGATCATTTCAAATAGCCTGTTATATAGTAAATCATACACATGCTCTCAAGTCAGTACTAGTTACCTACATTTTGTTCTCTTTTAATGCACCTCACTGGCTTAAGCAGATTCATCCCAGTAATTACATTTTTCCTGGTATACGACCTGACTTTTCATTATTACCCCAAAGAAAGTTTGCATTCAGACTGAATGCAGAATTAGATCCTCAGTCTTACAACAGAAGATAGTGGCTGTTTATCAATATCCCATAGAAGTTAAAGTTGTGGATTATATACGAGCTGCTCAATGTAGTCATCCAACAATTAGTCTGGGTTTCAGAACTTGGGAGGTGGATGCTTGCAGGTCATGCCTGACATGGAAAAACATGAATGGGTAAAATGAGTCTTCTTCCACATTCACAAAAGGTTTAAAAAATTGCAAAAGCTGCTGCCAGGTCACCTGTAACAAGTTTCAATTCCCAGAAGCATGTGGGAGAATTTTCAAAGTCAAAAATCAATGGCTATGAAATTACACATTAGTCTAGGGGAGTGTACTTCGCCTGTTTTCACGGCTACCATTCATCTTCCTATAGTAATAGTGGCGCAGACAATTTGCCACAGTAAAGTTGATCTATAAGTGTTTTAATTAAAGTTCTGACAGCAAATTGAAATCTTATTTTACTTGCAGGACAGACAGATTCATTTCCCTCTCATCTGAGAACTCGCGCTTGGAGGAGGACCTCAGGATTGGCACAGGTTTGAGAGGACCATTAGAAAAAAATACACATGCTCATCAAGCTCTAAGCTAATGCTGTTATGTCTTTTCTCCTGCTCTGCAGATGAGGGGTTGTAGGAAGTGGGTTGTTCTCGTGGCTTGGACACTTCCTGGACATCAAAACTCATCAGCTCGTCAATCTTTGGGCACTTCAAACCCGGTTTGTAAGGTGGTGTGGTTATTTTTTCTGGATAATACCTAGGCAAGAGATGAGGTACACTGTCCATTCTGAGGCAGGTTTAGAGGCTATAAGGAGGAAGAAGATGGCAGGGAACAGAACATCACATCTTCTCTGAGGAATCTCTAACTCCTTCCCTCACAGCAGAGGAAGGGGGCAGCAGAAAGGAGGACAGGATTATCATGGGGCTTTGGAAGGGCAGCAGACAAGGCCTGAGGAAATGCTCAGAAATGATGAGGAAACTGCAGCAAGAGTTTATTGCAATTTTTATTGATTTCTATGGCCTTGGTAAGCTGTGTAAGACAAAGTATGAGGCTGAGCAGGCTTAAGAAAAATGAAAATTAGGTAGTTTCCCACAGTGGAGAAGAAAAGTTATACTTTTGAGACACAAAGAGAGACCCCATGGGTCTTGAAGCAGCAGCAGCATCTCTGTCAGAGGTGTGTGTAAGGTTGGTGGGGATGGGGCTTCCTGGGCACATGCAGAGCAGTGTGACAGGATGGAGTAAATCCCCAGCAGCACTAATAACTGCTCATGTACTCATCTCCTAGGGCTGTCACCCTCCCAGCTGAAAATAGGCTGTGTATATTGTAGGGTTGTATATGCAGGGACAGCAAGGTGTGGGAGAAATTGGTCCTGGCTGTGTCAGTCACTCTGTCACCCCACAGTATGGTGTGTGCACTGTCAGGTGGGACAAAGCAATGGGTTGGGGACCAGTAGCGGAGAGCCATGGTCACCTTGTAAGGACAAGGCACAGATTTTTATCATCCAGAGTTGTTTAGGTGATGTTGATGTCCAGAGGAGCTGCTCTGTTTCTCCTGCCAAGATGAACCTTGCGTTTGCTCATGAGAAATCCTTTACTTTGTGCATGAGTTAAGAAATCTCACTTTAAAAAGAAAATATGTGCTGGAGGGACCTGTCTCTTTCTGCTGATGGCAGAAGGGATCTATAAGGCAATGGAGTCCTCAGGAAAAAATAATAGTAATGTAAATTACAATAATTCACCTAGGCTTTCCAGACATGAAGAGGAAAATGTTAATTCCTAAGAGTTCAGCAAGAGAAATAAGTGATCTGGAGTATAATGTATAATGGTCTCATATCTCAGCAGCTTCCACTCGAAGCAGCTGATATAACTATCTGTGTTCCCAGTTATTCCTGTGCAAAATCTGGTTTAAATGATCATGAAGCAGAAGCCTCCGCTAGGACAGATGTTAATATTTTGATTATGCTTTGATTTGAGAAGCGATCTGAGAATCAACAAACTATAAGGTCATACACCTTTGCCTTCAAATCCACCCTCTGCAGGCTATATATATATAATCTCTAGTCTGGGCAGAAAAAATCTAGGAAACCACCAAAGCACATGCTTAACTTTCACAAAGTGTGAGACCATGGAAAAGATCCATGCCTCTTTCTTGTGGGTTAACCACCAAGTCTGGCAGCTTCTTTTGGGACTCACATAGCGGCTTGGTTTTGTAATTATTTATAGAACATTAATTTTCAGTCAGGAAAGAACTAATTGTTTACCATTAGCATAACACTCAATTTGAAATAATTAAGGAGAAGTCTGTTTTGCACTAATCTTAATCTAAGTCTGAAATGTATCCCCAAAGTCCATTAAAAACAAAGGAAAACCCACTGTAAATTAGCGACTTACTCTGTTACAATAGCTGGGAGTTTTAACACATTCAAATAAGAACTAGACAACATTGTAAAATAAATCTCCTGGTTTGTCACATCTGAGAGTTACTAATAAAGAGGGTAATTCAGCATTATAAAAGTGCTTACTTTGTCTGGGAAGCCTGATAGCATGTCAGTATTACATAATTCGCATGATGGGGGATCAGATGAGAGATATAAATTGTTTGGTTGGGGAAATTAACTGAGAATTGATTCTCTCTGTTTTAATTTAACGTCAGAATGCTAGAAAACTCCTAAAAGCAGATGGGCTATTGATCCGACAAGAGGATAATCAGTGCATCAAAGCAGGAGGAGGGCGAGAAATGGGAACTCTTGTGGCTCTTCAGCGACTGCTGTCTCAGACAGAGAAATCCTATTCACAGTGAGTCCTGGGAGGAGGGAGCTGGAATAGGAGAGGCTGCTTGGAGACAAACACTTACCCCTGCATGTGAAGCTGAAAAATTATGTCTTGCAGGGGAGGAAATGTAAAATCAAAGAGGGAAAATCTTAAATTATAAGAGGATGGGTGAAATAAAAACCTCAAAATAACTCACTGAGGATCCATAATCCATCAATGTCTGTCCTGTCTGCAAGGTATTAATTGTCATGTTCATGAAAGGAGTTTGAGAGTCCTGAGGGGATGGGCATAAAAGAAGCTGTGTTTTCTGCTACGCAAGGTCCAAAACACTAGCGTGAGCTTCCATGACTATTTATTTCTTTGTGAAGTTTCTGAAGAAATAGAAATAATTAATGACTGGCTGTGTCTCTTTGGCTTTGGGAGCAGACCATTTCTGTGTCCATGTTAACCACACATAAATGATGTTGTCTGATGGGAAGCCTGCATTATGGACAGTCAGGACGTCCTGACTCTTGGCATGACCGTTATGTGCAGTGTCCTAAAAGCAGCACAGGAGCATCACTGTTTGAGGAGGAGGATAGGGAGGAAAGGGATAAAATTCTTATGTTCAGCCAGCAGTACTTAACACAGATCCTGGAGGGGATCCAAGCAGACTTAAGGCAATATTTATGCTTCCTTCATCTAGGTTGTCTTCCTGACACAGTTTTCACTGGTGAAATTTGGATGACCCAAAAGGGGCTATTTTTATTTATTTATTTATTTATTTATTTATTGCACACCCTTGTAACCCCAGTCCCATTACAGCATTTGAGAAATAGTTGGGTAAGACATCACCCCTTTACCAGCTAGTGCATCCTACTGTGGGGTGTCTGTGGACCCAGAGCAGGACTATGGGTGTGTGGTCTGGTGAACAATGCACCAGAATGGGGATGGTCTATGAACTATAAACTTTCTCAGTGCCTCTAAGCAAATGACCTTCTCTTTCTATCTATTTATGTAAAAGCAGGATGATAATTGTTTTCCCCTCACTCCTCATGCAGCTGTTTTGTTTGGAAATCTGTCTAGAAAGACATTCTCTTTTACAGTGTAGAACATAGAATCATAGTCATAAAATCTTTTAGGTTGGAAAAGACCTCTAAGATCATCAAATCCAACATCTTACACAAGAAAGGGTGTTGTCATTTCATTGTTTCTCAAGTGGGATGTCAGTGCCACTTCACATATCACTGGCATTCTGCAAATCATGGTCTGCTGAAGGTCCTGCATCGTACCTGATAGCTCCCCGTGGACATCCTGGATGCCTTAGGACACCTCACAGTGAATCCTGCCCTGTTTGCTATGGTGGATCTACAGCAGTCATTAATTCACTTATTTATCTTTCTAAACACTTACGAGGCACAAATATTAGAAGGAAGTTACATCAGGAACTGACATTTTTCATGGCGTTGAACTTATTCCAAGATATTTACTGATTTACTGATGCTTTTCTACAGCTTCCACTAGGTTTCAGTAAATCCCAAAGTTTTGTCCATCATGGACATTCTTTTAATAGTGATGGATTCATATGGCTATTAACCCATGCCCTGGCACTGGTGTAAGTTAGTTCTGACCAGAATGCCCTTGGAATTAATGCCACAGGTTGCTTTCAGCACAATGACATAAAGAAGGAAGCAGAATATTTTCAGTCCTTTTGGGTTCAGGATCATCCCAGCCCCTGTGAGAAACAGTAATTGTGCTATTGGCATCAGGTTTTCGTCTCCCTCCATCAGACACCCCAAGAAGGTCAAATACATGACCAGAAAGTGCTCTCCTGACCTCAAAATTCAGTGTTTGAGCCAAGCAGCCATAAACCAAGTACAAATCGTCCTGATTAGTTGCTGCTCTGACATTTCTGGTTCAGAAATGGATATGTACAGAGGAAGTGGGCATGGTTGGAGATGCTCCCTGCAATTTTGAGGTTTGCCCCTATCTACGGCCATTCAGTTTGTGGCATCAGTCATAAGAGCAATCAATTTCTTATCACAGGGACTCTGGAAAGAGAAACCAAAATTCACTGCCATTCATGGGCCCAAGCTAAATGCTTCTGCCAGAGACATCAAATAAGTCTCTTCTATATTGCTTTTTATGTGGCAATGTTGCAGTTGGTTCTGTAGAAACCAAAATAATGTCACTGAACTCTTGTGGACTTGAATCTACAAGTGAACCATCAACAGGGAGGATGCACAGGGATTCACAGAGGAAAAGTTTGGAAAGGATGTTTTGATTCATCATTTTGTTCTGTAAAAGTCTCATAATGTTTTAATGTTTTTTAGAAGTTTCACATCCATGTTTTGTGACAAACAGAGCTTGCTTTTGCACTTACACTAAAAGTGTCAGTTCCATTTTTAGATGGCAGGGACAACCTTACTGTTATAGAATCTGAGGAACCTGAAAGCAGAAAAATCTCTACCTTTAATTCTCCAAACTTTTTAAAAAAAGTCTTTAGATTTTAACAGTGTTTAAAATTGAAATGGCTTTGAAGTAAGATGATAATGCTATGAAGTAGCAGGCAGAATGCAAACCTCTTCCTTCTGTTGCTCACTGGAAGCTATCTCAGGAAGTTTGATAGTCACTTGCTGTCTTACATGACTGACTCTTCCCTTTCAAAGCATGAAAAACACGGGTGCTGATCTTTGCTCTGAAGCCTCCACTAGCTGGCAGGGAGATGCTCTTCAGAGAAGGACATAGAAAAGTTTATGGTCCAAAGTAATTAAGGTGGACGGTACTTGTTACTCTTTCTATTTTAAAGATAGTGAAGCCAAAGAACACTGGAAAAATAACCAGTGACAGTGACAGGTTTAAAAACCACATTACATGCATTCCCCTGCTCATTCATGATTGTATTTACATGTCCCTACCACAATTAGTAGTTATCAAGTTAATTTGCATCCTGCATCTTAATTGTCAATAAGAGATTTTTTAAGAAATTGAAACTTCAATATTGATTTTAAATGAAAGAGCTTTTACGGAGGGGAAAAAAGAGATTTTATTAATAATTTTGTGTATTATAATGGTACCTTCAGACCCTATGCAAGACCCCCAGGAAATGATTTAGGCTCCTGCAGGGTGTTAATCCAAGCAGACTAGACAGACAAAGAAATTATTATCCCCTCCTTATTGATAGAGATTTGAGGGATTAAATCTGAGTTTCAAAGAAGCAGGTATGACCTTGAAAGAGCTAAATCCAAATAATCTAAAACCCTGCTAAGTGCCATTGGCTACTAATATTATTCCTTTTATCTTAATAATCTGAAACAAAAGCAAAAACATAAACAACACTACCTAAGAAGTGGTCAAAAACAGCAAAAAAGACACATAGGGAAGTGTGATGATAACCTACCAAGCATTTGGGTTTATTCATTGGAGGAAACTCAAGGAAGCAGCTATAGCCTTATTTATGGAACTGAGGAGCTGTTTGCTATGGGTGGGTATGAGGGATAGAAACAGTACATTTTACACAGTGAGACAAAATCTTTTATTAAACCAGCTGAGATAGCTGAAGAAGGTTGACAGAATTTTAGGCAGTCAATCCCTTCCACAAGTCATAACTGTGTTATTACTGGGAAAAATTTATGCACGTGAATAAAAGTTATGTATGTACTCAAACACAGGATGCTTTTTAAATGTCTCGTAAATGAAGGAATAGCTAAGTTCCTTTAAACAACAGTTAGCTGTTATTAACCTGATTATTTCCAGTTTGTTGTTAAGTTTGTCACTCATTAACAAACTTGTCATTTCTTGGAACAGTTGTTTTATGGAGCTAGAACCTCATAAGATTTGCCTCCTTCAGTATCTGCTAGCCTGTCTGTGCTATGGCCTCTGCAAAAGGAGGCTGCTTCACAATCAGAAGCAGAAAGGAGAAGAGAAAGTCATGATCTTCCAGTACAGTAAATGCTTTCTTCAGTAGATCAAAGTACAGAGGATTACCACAGCTGAAGCAGTAGCTCCTGGTATCTAGTGGTCTTTGAATACACTACCCACTACGCTTCAGTTCAGAAAGTCATTTCCTAGTTTATTGTGTTCAGCTCTTCGTCGTTCAGTGGCTCATGGAAATTTATGTGATATATTCACAAAGGAAATAAAAATATTTTCAACTGACTTAGTGCATCTGACATATAAAGTTTACAGCAATCTTTTCAGCTAAGTCTGTTGAGTAAGTAAAATATGATTTTATTTGCCAATATTGAAGTAAGAAAAAGAGTTTCATTGCTAATTCATCATGCTTCATTCAGTCTCGTTATTTTATAGGTATCCTGATGAATGCCACTGTAAAACAAAAGGTAGAGCTTTTGTGCTGTGCTGTTCATATCACAGGCCAGTGCTTTAACTGACACATTAGTCAACTATTTAGTTGTACCTATATCATTACCAACTTTCAGACTTTGAAAGAAAGCATCTGAATGAAAGATGAGTGGAAACCAAACTGCCTGTAGAAACTTTGGCTTTGAAAGAAAAGCATGCTTCATTGAACAGCTATTCTGGTCATCTTTGTTTGTACGTTTGGTTCATTATTTCTGCTTCCAAAAGAAGACTACTTTAGCACAACTGAGCTATCAAGTTTGCTCTTACTGTTTCTGCATTCACCAGCCTTCACCATGCTGCATCACTTTTCCAAAGGTAAGGAATTCCATGAGTAAAGAGCATCAGGGTGGGGATATATATGAATCTCACTTTGGCTCAAACTGATGATCTCCCCAGAAACAACCAATCAACCAACCAAACAAATAAAATCAAAACAAAATAAAATAAACAACAACAAAACCTGACAAAAACTGAATACAGACGTTAAGATCAGCAGTTTTTGAAGAATGAAACAAAAGCAGTGCAGTGTAGTGCATTTAAATCCACAGGGCTTTGGAGAAGGGTATTACTTTTAAAAGATACTAATGGAATTCCTATTCCCTCATTCTCCTTTCCTGGGCAAGCCCCATACTTTTTTTTTTTTTTATAACCATCCTTTTAAGGAAGAAATGTCTTGTGGGAGATGCTTGTTAAATCTTGGCAGCATATCATTGCAATGTACCTTTCCAAACAAAACCACAAACCTTATGATTGCTCCATAACATTTAATGTATAACAAGGAGTTCTGCTGCTATTGTAAAAATACCAGCTGACTTTTAACAGGACCATTAATTGATACTGTATCCTATTATAACTCTTGTTTAAAGGGCAGTAAAATTTTAAACATTCTTGAATGTATTAATAAAGAAGGCCATTAGACATGCTTGTTTCAAGAGTCTTGATAAATTAATAAATGTTGAGTTAATTACAGTGCAGGACATTGAGATATATCTTTGAGGCTGCAATGACTATATTTCAAAGAGGACTCTTATCAGAGTTAAGCATGTGTGCAACGATAGTTAACTGGTGTAGTAAATCTGACAGGAATGTTTGTGTTTACTCTCTTCATGATCTGAAATGATTTTTTTTTTCAACTTTAGATGAGATTAGATTAATACTTCAATCTGAGGATCTTCACAGGTGTGGGGTTAACTTTAGTCATCTATTTCTTCCTCAGATCCTTCAACTTCATTCGTTGGCATAGGATTTTGATCAGAACTATGTTACATAAAATAATAGATAAGTGACACTGCACTTAAACCAAGACCATTTCCCACCTACTATTTTCATCTCACTCTGTCTCTGAGGAGGAATAGCAAACAGATTAAACTCGTGGCTGAATACAAGCCTGAAATGCTTACTTCTTCTCATTGCAACTACTTGTGCTAGCACTATGTCATTTAATACAAGAGGTGTTTTCTTAAATCATGATATATACTTGGTGACTCAGCTTTCATTTAGCACCATATAAGTACATATATTTTTCACACATAAGAACTTTGATACAATACACCCTTGCTAATATTCCTACAAGTCTTTCTGTTGCAGTTTTTATGCCTTTCTGCCTGAACATCTGGTCTGCTGTAATTGGTGACAATGTTCTAGTTGATTTTTAAGGGTGCTTATTGATTTAATCTATATGTTTATGGGTATCCAATATCCAGTAGTAATGCTTAGTGGCCTTTCTACTTTTACAACTGTTTCACTCTCTTTGAAATATTGAGTTATTCTCTTGAACTTTGGCTCTACTGGCTGAGACCCAATGGGACTATTCTGCACAGCACAGGGTAACTAATATGTGGATTATTTACCTTTTTATTTATCTGTTCAATAACACCCCACTCTCCCTCTGATCCCCATGAAATTTTCCAGAAATCACTGCTTTTCAGACCTCTTTTGCTTAGGTGAAATGTAAATAAATCTTGATAGGAAAGCAGAAGGGAGAAAATGCTGCTGGCTCCATCTGTAGGATACGAGAAGCCTCGACTACATACCAGTATTCCCCAGTCTCAGCAGCAAGAGAAGTCCTGTTTCAACAAGATGTGTGTGGGTAGTAACACAAAAGTTTAAACTATTCTACTGACATGACACAGACTGGAAATGACCTGAGTTGTTCTCTGACTACTGAGTACAGTTCAAAGTATAATATTCTATTTTAGAACACTATTCTGACATGGTGATGCAATTTAAATCATACACATTGTGCTGTCTTTTCATACAAAAGAGTATTTTTCAATTGATGGAGCATGAGCTTGATGCTGAATCATAACGAGCAGGAACCTTTTTTTTTTAAGACTATGTGAAGAGGAAACAAATGCTTTTATTAACTTAATGCAACTCAAGTCCCATTGAAAGCAGAAAAGCTGTATACCTCTGGAACAAGCATGGCAAAAATTGACCCACAAGCATATGACAGGAAGGTCATATTTTATTAATTTTCCTCTCTACTGGTCAACTGGTACATAAATATGAATACTTTTATGAGTCTTTATTTAGACCATTTACTAGAAAGATAAGCCTTGTAAATGATCTCTTATAATAGAAACTCTTATGAAAAGCAATCAAAAGACAGCTTGAAAAGTTAGTTTCAATTTTTCATAGCAACTTCTCCCATCTATTCCTTTGACCCATCTATTTATTCAAGTTTGTGTTTGCATGTAATAAAACCAGACGATTTGCAGTATATGTTGCTTTTGGTAAGCTATTGTCTTACCTGGGTAATTTTCATTGATGTCTCCAAGTTGGAAATTGTCTTTGCTATATTTCTGCAGCAACTGAGAGCCAAATCTGAAAATGAAATATTGGTTTGTGTTAGCTATTAATAATGAAGGGCAAATTATTATTATTATTATTATTATTATTATTATTATTTGAGACAGCAGAGAGATTTCTGCTTTCTCTCTCCCTCTCTTTGGAAGAAACAGCATTACTTCAGTTTTACAACAATATCCCTGAACCTGAGGATCTGTCCCCAGAAGTTTACCATTGAGAGGGGTGGATGAAGAATGATGATTATGACTCTAAATTCTAAGCCTTATAGCCTAGCTTAGCAGAATGACAACAGTGTGGATAGCAACAGGGTCATTTCTGTAATGAGAAAGCCAGTGCTATTTGTATTTTGTGGGTTTTACGATTAGAGAAGCAAATCTAAGCAATTTGTAAGGAAGTTAATTACTTTACAAATGTGCTCAGATTTGCTCTTCTGCAAAGCTATATGACAAAAATGTTTACCCAGGTCTTCCTTGGATTAATGGTGAAGGCCAGGAGATCAGCACAATGTTGGTGCAGTGCAGAGTAGTGTGAGGGAACCCCGGACTCTGCGTGAGTGGGTGGCTGTGAGTGCACTCTGCAATACTGCCTCATGCAGAGACAGTGGAGAGTTCACTAAGGTAGGTGTTTTGCTTCTCTCAGAAATCACATCCCCTGTTCCCCTGACTTTTTAAAAGGTTGGATCGTGAAACCTTGCTTCATTTTGGAGCCAGCTACTCAGCACTATATTTGCTCTGTGTAAGGTGGACATTTTTCCTCCTGTTCTATTTACAACCTTTCTGTCTTGTTGTCTGTCTGTCTGGGATATACAGTGATATCTCAGCTGTCCTAGGCACAAAGACAACAGGATCCCTTGTGTTGAACAAGTCTGAGTTAACCTGCAATTCATCAGACATTGCTACCTCCGTCTACTAGTTTTGTTTGTGAGGATACCTGCTTAAACACTATTTGGAATGAAAGGTCAATGATGATGATGGAGATTACCATCCAACATGATATTTAGAAGTCAAAGCCCCCTGCTGGAAAATAACCTGAGCATACTCTGAGGTCTCACCACAACCCACAAATCAATGGTTTGTTTCTCTGAAAGGACTCTTACTGGTACCATGACAGCTTCCTCACTCCTAACCAAGGAAGTCTGCTATGCAAACACAAAACCAACAAGGCTTGCTTGTAAGAGTATGATGCATCTTTATCCATATTTATTGGAGAGTTTGGTGATCTGCAGTGGAGGAGAACAGAAACAACAAGTATCCAAATTGTTCACCTGAAGGAAAACTAGTTGATAATGCTCCCAGATCCTCCCCTTCCCTCTCCAGACACAATTCCTTCCAATTAAAATGTGAAAGGGACAATGCCACTGTCCTGTGAACTCAGGCTCTCCCCAAAAGCATTTGGTTTTAAAGACATCTCCAATGGTAACATCAGCTCAGGGCTCTTCGCCTCTGTCACCTAGCTTGATCTGAAATCTTCTACTCTTCTTTTCTGCACCCACTTCTATTAAAAGGGGAATTATAACTTTCAATCCAAATGCTGAATAAAAGTGTTTTTAGTTTAAAAGTGGAGGAGGAAGAAAAGCTGTCTTGTATACTGAATGACAGAATTACCTGCTTTCAAAGATGAAATGCATCCAGCCATATTCCTCTCGGAATCAAATTAGCAACTTATTAAAAAAAAAAAAAAAAAAAAAAAAAAAGAGTCAGTGCTGATTTTTTTTAAAGACTGTATTGTATTCTTTTATCTAGTCCCTTGTCCCTTGTCTAATGCTTACTTCAGTTTAGCCACCTAGGTAATGGCTCTGTGGGACAGTTTTCCAAGGCAATATCTTTTCTAGCCATATGTCTGACTTCCATGCCAGATCTGTAAACGACCCTCTTCAAATGAATCATCCTGCTGACAGTAGAATAAAAGTGAAATATCACTTAATGCTTGGGAAAAAAAGAAGTCAAAAAGGTTTGTGTTTTAATACTTTTCTTGAATGTTCATTTTTTTCACCTCACTTTGTAGTGGATTTGGCTTCAACACTGATTCCACCTAATTTATGTATAAAAGGTATATTTTAAAGTGAGATGATTTCCCAAGCAATTTTGTGCCTGCGTGGGAAATATTCCTAGGCAAGTCACCAGTTCTTCCACCCAGAGGTAATGTAAAAGTGGACCTAAGGAGGTGTTTTATATTTGATGCCCAAGGGATGAGGGTATGATCAACGGCGACAGTGCTGTCCTGAGCACTCAGTGCTGTCAGGTCCCCCAGTCTGTGTTGCCAAGGGAAAAGCAGTGTATCCATCCTGGATCAAAAAATAATTTTGTATCACTTACATTTTGCTAATATATTTACGATAATGATAAAACCATGATGATCATGCATCATTCATTGTAGAAACTGAGTGCATCCAGTTTGGAGTCTGCAAAGGAGAGTGCAAATCCCAGCTGTGTCTGGAGTTCCCTCAGGTGCTGCAGATGTACCATATCTGGCTGTCAGGCTGAAATAGAGGACACACATGTGTGTGACTGGCTGGTATCTTCAGCAGGTATCTTAAGCACAGCAGTGTAGCTATGAACAAGTCTGAGAAGCTTTCTTCCATGATCAAGGAAAGCGAAGCCAATATACCTGCTGCATATGAAACAATGTTTTGGAGCCATTTTCAGCTGGAAGACATCCCACATGACTAGTACAAATACATCTGCTTTTAATAATTTCACTCTTTTGTGCAGTTTGGAAGTATCAGAAGCATCAGTCTAGACTCACAGGAGTATGTCAGATAAGCCCCAATAATTGCATCCTTTTTGGAAAACTGGGTAGGAATTAGGGAAGATTAGATGAAGAAGCTGAAAGTTTTGCTATTTTGTGGTAGATAATAGTGTACCTGCTGAAGGAAAGCCAAACTTGAAGTGGCTGCCTCCCATATATTAGGGTCAAGCTGTCTCTGCCTGAGAATAGCCACAGAATTTGACAGCAATCACATATAATTACAACAAATGAATACACTAATGTCCCTAAAACACAATGGATCCTGACAAAAGAAATATTATATGTGGTGTAACAAAAGTTCAGCTGCCTCTTGCCATCTCTGCCAGTGGAAGGATACTTACTCCATGTTATGTGGGAGAGCCATTTGAGGTCTCCACTTAAAACCAGACTGAAATACAATCTGTAACCTAGATAGCCATCAGCAGGAAGGTTTCCAGACAAATTAACTAGGTTAAAAACGGAGAGCATTTACCTTAAAATCAAATTCATCAAACACTTTCAGTTCTGAAAGCAAGCTGGTCTGTTTGAAACAGTAGCCAGGAGCAGGAGAATCTAGATTTATTTGAAGGCATCTGGAGTAATTTGTCCTTTTATTTAGATTATGTTTCAGAATTCACAGTTGCTGGAATTCAGGCTTATACGTGTGATCCGTGTAAGCTGTTTTGTACCACATATGAAAAATGAGGGCCAATCCTACGCACAAGAACCACTTTCAGCCATGACCCTTTCTTACAAAAGCCCTCAAACATAAAGCTGTTACCAATAATTTAATTTCTCTTCTTATACCACCTAGATATTGCCCACTATTTCTTAGTGCTGGATTTCACCTTAGGCCAGGGCACCACTGTTATTAGTTTTATTTTAGCCAGTCAGAAAACAAAAAATGGATGGTGATGATTCTCTGTGATGCAGGTGACAAGGATTTCCCAGGTACTGAGACTGGGACTAATTAATCAGTAATTATGCACAAACAATTTAATGTGATTTTGGTCCATGGCAAGTTGAAGGTGAGCTAGCAGTGTTCCCTGGCAGCCCCAAGGGTCAACCCTGCCTTGGGTGCCTAAGGCCCAGCACTGCCAGCCGAGCGAGGGGAGGGATTGTCCTACTATGCTCTGCGCTGTGTGGCCTCACCTCGAGCATTGTGTGCTGGCTGTGGTTCCACAGTGTGAGAAGGACATAAAGCTGTTAGGGATTGTCCAAAGGAGGTCTATGATAATAGTGAAGGGCCAAGAGTGCAAGAGGTATGAGGAGCAGCTGAGGTCCCTTAGTTTGTTCAGCCCAGAGCAGAGCAGGCTAAGGGGAGGCCTCATGACGGCCTGCAGCTCCCTCACAAGTGGGGTGGAGGGGCAGGCACTGAGCTCTGCTCTCTGGGGACAGTGACAGGACCCAAGGGAACCGCACGGAGCTGGGACAGGGGAGGGTCAGGCTGGGTGTTAGGGAAAGGTTCTGCACCCAGAGGTGGTCAGGCACTGGGACAGGCTCCCCAGGGAGTGGTCACAGCACTGAGCTGCCAGAGTTCAAGAAGCATTTGGACAACGCTCTCAGACATGGTCTGATTTTTGGGTGGTCTTCTGGGGACCCAGGAGTTGGACTCAATGATCCTGGTGGGTCCCTTCCAACTCAGGATAATCTATGATTCTATGTATGAAGAAAAATACAGTTCTTGATTTTAAGGATTTTCATTTCCTTTGAGAAATGGCCAGCTAAGCATTCAGAACAGGATTGTTTTAAATTACTTGTATGCATTGGTGTGCAGAATGAAGCAATGACATCCGCAGAGCTATGTCCTCCCCCTTCCTGGGATGATCAAGCTGTAAATATAAGGCTTCAATCTGGGACACCAATGGGGTAAAATTAAGGTGAAGTTTATAACAGAGAAAAGACCAACACCAAGAGCTGCATTTTGAATATCTCATTACTTCAGGCTGTATAGATCCAGGATTTTGATTCAAGACCACTGCTGGTTTCATTGCTATTGATAAGCCATCATATTTTGAGTGTAAGCATCTTTTTACAAGAAATTGTAATAATGTTATCAATATTTATACTGAAAATTTATAACTATCAAAAGTTTCAAAACCTTTAAGAATTATTTACCTTCTGGATTCTTCTGTTAAAAACATTGGCAAATTGCTACACATCTTTAAAAAAATAAAAATAATTTTACAAAGCAACCATCCTCTTATCAGTAGTTTTACATTGGCAACAGTCAAATTCTCTGCACTATAAGCCTTCTGGGCATTACAAGTTAATGGCTGAAACTGAGTAGCAGTAAAAAAATGATTAATGGAAAAATGTCATGTTTCCCTACAGAAGCTGATTCAAGAGCTATGCTCATATAGCAGCAGTTACAATATTTCTCAGCTTTGCAACCTCCAGACAATGAAAAATGGCATCTTATATATTCCTAAGATAGATAGGTCCCTTAATATTAACTCTATTATTTGAGAAAATTGTGCTTTAAATAAGAATAAATATTGACACATTTTATTGTGGAAAATAAACTCACATTTAAGTCAACCTGCCACAGCTATCTTCTTTAGTGAATTAGTGTTTAATCATTATTTAAATTTAGGGTTTATTTACTAGAAAAAACAACAACCATAAAAAAACTTCAAAAGCTGATAACTTAAGAAGCCAAAGCATCACAGAAGTAACAATAAACTCAACATTTGAGAAATACAGAAAGTAAAGTTTCCACAGCTGAGAAACATTCTGCCAAGGTAAGTATGGAATTGTAGCAGGTGAATACCACTAAAATCACGTTATCAGCTTTGTGTTTAAAATGTGTGACAGAGGCAAGTTCAGAAATGATATAGAAGAGGTTCCCAGGGAGCCATACCAGAATTTGGGTCTCATCAAACCCAGGCAAATTTAGAGGCTAGTTTAGAGACTAGGCTGTGTAGTTGTCTTAAAAGGTTTCACAGACATAATGACTGCACTGCCCAGGCCTTAATGGCCTCTGGAGTCCCACACCCTATTGAACTCAGAAAAAGCATGTTGGCATGCATCCTGGATCAGAAAGTAAAATTGTAGAATTAGGAGTCTTCAAGTTTGGGAGATTTTGTGTTATGTTGATTGTATAAGACAGATCCTAAGATTGCTGTTCACACCAGGATGTAAATGTTTCTTTCTGCCACTTCATGGTTTTGAAAAATACTCTGCTTTATACTGAAAAAAACACCTCAGTTCTTTGGGAGTTTTTGTGCAAAAAGTAAGCAGCAGGCCTGTGGATTAGAGCACTCAGGAGTTCAGTGCTCCTGTGATTACTGCGCAGAGGACATATCTGAAATGGCTTTCTCTTGGTTACTGATCTGTTCTCAAACTACTTTCAGTCTCCCACTGTTTGAGCAGAAATTGGACCCTTGCCCTGATTGTTGCTGATAAACCTTTCTCCGGAACTAGTACCTTTCTATAAAAAGTTTATGTTTCATGGGCGGGTGTTGTCATTTGCACATAAATCTTTTTCAGTCTACAAAATAAATAAATAAATTTCATGCTCTTTGGAGAACGTGACTGCTTCTTCTTAGCTGGCAGCATCCTTGCTGTCAGAGGAGACAACCTTCAAATGAAAGTCATAGCAGTTGCAGAATGAGAGGTGGTTTTCAATGTAAGGAATAATGATATCTGAAAGGCTTTGCACAGAGTCTCAGAAACTGATTCCCTTTAACAGAACTATGATGTTTAGTTTTTAGGACATGTAAGATCCTGTTTTTCCTCAGCAAATTGCAACAGAAGCCTGAACAGACAAATGGACTCTGCAGTGAGGTTCAGGTGAGTATCTGGTTGGCAGTATCAAGTCCTATAATTGCTACAGCCTCCAGTAAAATTAATTTGTAAGCCATTGGCTTTGTAAAGGCCAGATGTCTACAATTACTTTTTTTCTTCTTTGTGCCAAGATGCATTCTTTCAAGAAAAAATATCGCTAAGCAAAGGGCACCTGTCTAAAATTACTAAGGCTCAAGTATGAGATTTGCAGATCAACTTTGCTGCCCTTTTCCCCCTGCAGTAAAACTATATGCTTTGTCTACTGTGAACAAGAGAAAATGACCTTGCCTTGATTTGTGAACTTTAAAAAATGCTAAAATGATATCTGCAAGGAAATAGAATGCAAAACTGGCCTTCAGCTATGAAGGCTTTATTTTTTCTTGTTTCTTAAAAAGAAAATGAGGATCCTATAAACATATCTGTATTTACTTATTTTTTGGTCCTCTGTCCTTCCTCAAAATAATTATTTCAAGGATTTATTTACACCATATATTGATTTACACTTTAATCAAAACCAATATATTTGGAAAAGGAAAAAAATGACACTTGAATTTGTTTATTTCAGTTGTATTTAGACATAGAAACTAGAATTTACAACCTACATGGGTTTCTGGAATATCTGTATTTCGTTTTGGTCTTACTCAGTATAAAAAGCCTAACTATCACTGATGGAATAAAATGCTGTAAAACAATTTGATTTAGAAATATTCAACCGTTCTTTCTTTTGACATTGAAGCCGAATACAATTTTTTGCTGTGAAATAGCCATATGCACGCCTCCTTTCTATGTGTCTTCTCTTGTGTGACTTTCAACTGAAAAACATTTAACTGTATGATACGTTCTTCACTGAAAATAATTTAATTGAAACAGCTGACATCAAAATGCATGATTGCTGAATGATTATCATTAAGACCCTGATTACATCTTAGAGATGATAGTAAAAGTACTTTTTGTTTTGTTTTGTTTCGTTTTCATACAACCGATGTAAGAACTTCAGGAATCATTGAATCATAGATTCTCTCAATCACAAAATGGTTTGGATTGGAAAGGACCTTAAAGTTTGTCTAGTTCCAACCCCCCTGCCATGGACAGGGACACCTCCCACTAGACCAGGTTCCTCAAAGCCCCATCCAACCTGGCCTTGAACCCTGCCAGGGATGGAAATCCACAGCTTTTCTCGGCAACCTGTTCCAGTGCCTCACCAGGCTCACAATAAGTAAATTTTTCCTAATGTCCAATCTAAATTGACCCTTTTTTAGTTTAAAGCCATTCTTCCTATTCCTATCTTTACACTCCCTGACAAAGAGTCCCACCCCAGTTTTCCTATAGGTCCCCTTTAGGTATTAGAAAGTCAATATAAAGTCTCCCCAGAGACTTCTCTTTTCCAGGCTGAACAACTCCAACTCCTTCAGGGAAAGACCTTGTTCAGTAGTGGGCATGACACATCTTCACTCACACCTCTGGACTTTACCATTGTCCATCTGTCATATGCCTCTGCAACCTCTGTGGCATCCCAGAATCTCAAAGCACTGGAGTCACAGAGCTCACAGTGTGGTCACCGTATTTTCTGCATTGATGAACTGCCAAAGGACTATAGATCTTGGGAAGGCCAAGGAAGCTATTTTGTATTCTGTATCGGTGCAACATCTTTTTTCAACCTACTACTAGAGGATCATAAAAGCAAGATCAGAGCTTAGGTAGCTATCATTATAAAACTGATGACAAAATTCCATGTCATAAAAGAAAGCAAATATTTTGTTGTTGTCGCTGTTGTTTTGCAGTGGGTCTTTCATGATTACAGTGTGCCCAGTGTCATTCCTTACCTGGTGCATGAGTTGCTAAGGACCTGTTTCCTGAAATGCTCTGTAATGGAAGAGATCATCAAGTAGTGATGTCTCAATGTTTTTACTACAGTATATCTTATGATAGTGAACATTATTATGGCACTTCTTTGCTCCCATGGTAATGCCAGCATAGACTGCTGTGTGTTATTGTACATTATAAATCACTTTTCCAATAAATAAAACTTTGCAATTGGAAATATCAGGGAAAAAATACAAGAAGATACACATCATAGTTGTTCTTGGACTGTTGTCATCCTATCCCATGCATTAAAATTGCATGCAGTGTGTTCAAAACTGAGGAGCAAGGGTTAGTTTTGGATGCCACATTGCTTCATGGTCTACCCATACTGCTGTGATTTTTCAAAACCTATGATAATAACTCTTCCTCTACCGTAATCAGATGAACTTGGGCAATTTACTCCATTTCAAGATTTTTGCTGCAATTCAAATTGTTAAATTCCCTTAGGCAGGAGAGAGTTGTAGATCAGTCATTCTTTTTCTTTCTCACACTCTTTTGTTAAGACAAATTCTCTCACAATGCTATACGGTGCAGCTTTATGCATACCAGTTCGTTCTCCAAGCTAACTCTTCCAGCACAGCAAGCAAAACAGCTTTAAAATCTAGAAGTTGCTTTTGTTCCTCCAAAATATATATATATAAATATTTTTTTTTCCTGTTTATCCTACTGTGAGTATTCAACTGAAGGAAGAATGTTCCCAGTAAGTTGGAATCAGCCCAATTTTTTTATGAGATCAGTAAAGGCTCCTGACCAACAGGCTCCTCTTTGTCATTTTCTTGAAGTATATGTGCAGGTTGTTCATGCAAAGTGTGTGTGTCAGGTAATGGAGCATATACTTTTGCCTTCTCGTTTTGGAAGCATAAGGTCAAACACATAAACTTGAGAAGCTTCCAAATTCTGCACAAATACAGATTCTCCAATGAGCTCAGCAAGCACATAAAAGTGGTACTAGGGTGATACTTGTATCGTGGTTTAAAACAAAACAAAACTGCTTTGCAGGTTGTTTTCTTTTTCTTTCATGCTCCTTACTGCTCTGTGCAAAGTAACCAAAGGAGCAAAACCAGGCTACTGCCACTGACATGAGAGATAGCTTAAAGTGTGACAATCAGTGGAGCTGGGAAGCATTTCTCTCTCATGAAGTAATGTGTGCTGATAATCCTAGATAGCCTTCAGCGGGAGGAACAGCTTTTTAAAGGGCTCAACTTTCCACTTTGAATGAGATTTGCTGAGTATCTGGGTTACTGTGAACCATGGGAGACATTTTCAAAAGCACCTCAGGCACCAAGGAGCTCAAATCTAAAGAGTCTTGGTGCCTCCTATATCCTTGAGCTGCTTCTAAAATGTTCTCATTAAAATAAATAATAAATAAATATATTATAGAAAACCTGAAAACAAGAGAAGCGAATCCAACCACTTTTGTGGGACAACTGATATGCAGAGAGGGAACGATAGGAAATAAGTCTGTGTTTTAAAGCACAAACTGAATGTGTCACTATCAGTTCTTTTTTCCAATGACCTTTTGAATTGGAAATTTAAAGTAACAGATAATACTGTTAAAATAAGATCTAAGAGTTCTCCCTGTGTGCTGTGAGACTCCCTGTGATGCTGGCAGCAGCAGACAATGTCCCTGATTCCTATGGAGCCCTGTACCCCTGTTGATGCTCTGCTGAAGATGTTGGTGGTCTGTGAGCAGTTTGCATTGCAGGACCTTTCAGAGGATCTCCATACACTTGGATTTCACTCCACTTTCAGTGCATTATCCCAGCTATACAGAGCACAGTACTGGTGCCTGCTGTGGTTATGACTCTGATCTGTCACATTCACCCACTAGGCGTGTTGCACCCAGAAGGAGTCAGTAGCTGATCCAGCAGTCGCCTGCTGTTTATACGAACTGCTTGCGATCCCACAGTAAATTGCCAGAATGCTGCTTTCATGACAGACCACATTCCTTTCCCCCTCATTGCTCCCCTCTCCACATGGCGTAGCTGGATTTCCAATTATGGTTGAACACTGATGTGTCTTCTATCCCCCTTTTATTTTTGTTTCTAACCTCAGAAGCCGTTGCCAACCTGCTCGTCTCTTAACTAACCATATTCTTCCCTCATCAACATGAACAAGTGCGGCACCATTGAGCCCTGTGTAAATAGCCAGAATGACATCTGAAACAACAGAAATGTTAGTATTCACTTGATGGGGGTTTTTAACAACATGCTTGGAGATGTCGAGGGTTTGCTTTACATCTGCAGCAAATTCACTATGTGATCTGTTGATGGGTTGCAGATGGCACCATAAGCCACTGCTTGCAACAGAAGTAACAACCCTGGTCACATTTTACCACATTAAACAATTTACTTGGGTGGTAATTACATAGCAATTAACTTTGCTGCTTCACGAATGTTCTGTGAGCAGCACTTTTTTTTTTTTTTTTTTCCTCTGTCAGCTTCAGTCTTTTATCTATGGCTGAGGGGACAAGTGTTCCTGCCAGAACAAGCTAGTAGGAAATGAAGACCAGCCATGATCTCTTTGGGAAATAATATCTGCTCCTCTGGGAAGGACTGGGAGATGAGGTACCACAGCAGTGTTTTAGCTACCACTAGAGTACTGTTACCACTTAAAGCAGAGGCTTTATCGTGATCAAAAATTGTGATGTCTTGTCAAAATCTGTTGCCTAGGTCCCTTCTGCAGTCACTGGAAAGATTAGTATCTCAAAAGGGTTATCTAGCTATCCAGAAGTGAGGGGAAATTCTCTCTTGAGAAGTTTTTCTCTATTGAGTGTAGAGGTGATATAAGATCTCATGCCTACTTTTAGATAACTATATATTAAGTGAAATGAGCCCTGCTCTTCATGCTTAGAATAAAAACAACAAAAACAAAAAAAGTCTAGAGTGTTTAGGGAATGGAGAAAGTCTCTATAATGAGAAAAAGCTTCATCTCATCTATCTGTCCTGAAAAGAAAATTTGCTTTTTGGTTATAAAAGGAAGTTTCTATCTGATATTGTTATATCACTTTATAACCAAGACTATAAAACTAAGGCCTTATAAAAAAGAAACTTACAACTGAACCTTTTGTGTGGAACTGAGGGTGCTATCAACCACTGAGACACTGAGGTACTCTAAGGTAAGTTCTTGAACACCTGATGTGAACAACACATCTTTCCAAAGATGTGCTATAGTACATCTTTGTGTGGTGTATGTAATTCATACAATTCATAATACATTATTGGACCGAGTACAGTGTGGGCAATGTCATACAGGATGATCTTTGTAATCTTTCTGGAGTAAAATCTAGGAAAAAAAAGTCTTAATCAACTGCCAGATCTGGTCTTTAGATTATAAATCTCTAGGGCATATGACACATCTTTGTTCTGTTAACATATTTTCATCACTAAAATTTCCATTATTCATCTCTAAAGAAGAAGGGTGACCACAGACGAAGGCAATGCATGAGGACAGAAGTGATACAACTTCCATTCTGCCATGGGTTTCCTTTGTGACTTTGTTCAATTAAGCTCAGCAATTCCAATGCATTTATTATTCCTTTTGAAATCCGTAGGAGGCTACTTCATAGCTGAGCTTCAGGCTATATAGGCTGCATATAAACTTTCTTCTCTAAGAGTGTAACAACACTACTGCTACTAGTTTGACTTGTACACTCCACAATGGGCTACTGTGGTAGTCTGTTATTCAGCACTGTCAGACCTTTGCTCCCTAATCAGTCAAGAGAGAATTAGTTTCAGCCACTAGTCTGGCACATTCGGTGGGAGGTTTGAATGTGATCTTTTTTATTAATTTTCTTCTCTTCTATCTTCCCTGTCTACAGAGACCATAATCACGTTGTATGTAGACACTTATAATTGCAGATGCAGCTCTAAGTGCTACCTTAGCATACCTAAAAGCAACTACATAGGAGAGTCACACTTTACAAGTTTCTTTCAAAAGCTTTGTTATTTTGACCCATGTAACTGGATCACATATAATTGCCGACATTGTTCAGATTGGACTGTAAATTGATAAATTTTGCAGAAGACAGGAGTTTAAAGTACAGTAGAAGTCAGTAATATTTTTTTTTGTTTGTTTGTTTTTTGTTTTTTTTTTGTTTTGTTTTGTTTTGTTTTTTATAATGTCCTCATGTAGCTTTTACTATCCCTCCCCATCTGTTCTGACAGAATTTCTCTATGCTCTGAACAAAACCCCGAATTAGGTATTTTTCTAGAGCCATAAACTTAATATAAGCTCTCATTACAGTAATTTTTTTAACTTGTGTTTAGATAATTACTGTGTCAAAACTGCTGTAAAGCAAATGGTATGCTGACTGATTAAAAAAGAAAAAAGAAAAATAGACAACCTCATTCTTTTATTATTTTCTCCTTTTATAATATTTAAGAACTGTCATTTAGCTCTGTGGCATCTGGAAAAGATGAGTCCAACAAAAGCTCTTAATGTTATTTTGATGACATATTTCCATCCCTGACTGTCTTGCTTGCTACACCAGCTGCTGGAAGCACTGAAATGCAACTTCTAACTGTTCTTATAGTGTCTATTTTTACTATTATTTTTTCCTAATGTGACACACAGCAAAAAAGTTTTGTAATAGACTAGTACATCTGCAGGTGGAACTTCCGTTGTGGTTTATTTCTTCCAAAATTACAAGAAGCTTCTCAGATTTATGCCAGACAGTGGTCTGGAAAGAGGTTAATATTGCTAAGGTTACTACTATGTTACCTGAACTATCTCTTCTGATGGATATCATAGATATCCCAAGCCTGTCTGCAGGACTGGGCAGGGATTTTTTGCGGGAATAACTGCACTGTAGAAAATCCAGTTCTGGCAAAAGGGACCTTGATATATTTTAATTATGCACTGGGTCAATGAAACAGAAAATTCTCAATTGTTGAATTGAACTGAAATTATAATGTTGGATTATTTTGAGATTAATCAATATTTGCCTAAGATTGCTGCAACATTTAACAGGTGTTATATGGGAAGTACTTTTTGCTACTTTCTTTTTCTTTGCAGAACAATTTTTCCTTTCAGTATAGCATAGACACCTTAATCTACAATGAATTAAAATTTGTCTTGTCTTAAAGTAGAGTAGTCTGGAATTTTACTAGCTGTGGATCTAACCAGCTAACATTACTTATTCCCTGCACAGTTAAATACAGGAAATTTCCTCATCTTCTAGATAGTTATACAGACTTCACTACTGTAGTATAAGGTCACATCACTATCTTCTTTCTCAACATCCATGAGAGGCACCAGTTTGGTAGTGTTTCTGTTTTACAAAGGAGAATTGAAGGCCAGCTCACATACTTGTTCTCTCTACAGGAGTGTGAAAAGGAATAGACAGCATGCTATGCAGCTCCCTCAGCCAGCTGCTGAGCTGATTGTAAAGACAGTAAGAAAGAGAGTAAGCTTAAACTCTGTCTATCCAAAATAGCTGCCAAAAGTAAGAGACAGGAAACTTTTTCTTCACCTAGGCCAACTTAGCTCTTTGAGGACAAGGGAGCTTCAAATCTAATCTCTGCGTGATTTGGAGCAGGGCTTGAGTGCCAAGACCCGCTTGTCCAAAGGGAATGTTTGAAAATAACAGTCCTTCTGAAAGTGTTCCATTTTGTATAGAATTACTCTTCACCCTGGCAGAATCTGGGCCTCACTTTAGCTGTTAAAGACCACAACTGTTAGGAAGTCTTTTTCTCACTCTTTGTGGCCTCTTGCATACTTTTGTACATTAAAAAGAGTTGCACAACCTCAGGAAGATAAAATAATAGTCGGGTGACTCAAGAATTCTCTTAGAGCTGAGTCATGATATCAAGTTCCTACTTTGCCTTGGAAGAGTAAAAAATCATGTTTCTTCTGACACAAGTAGTCTGTAATGACTGGGTAATAAGAGAGGAACCAGCCCTGCTCTCAATTTGCTCAACATCTTGGGCCTCAGATGTATGGGGACAGAGAGTGGTATAGAAGTTGTCAATGCAGATGAGGCTTCACAGATCACCAGGTCACTCTGTAGAGCACCAAAAATAGACATATAGCTGCTGATGTGAATTCCCAGAAAAAAAAAAAAAAAAAAAAAAAAAAAAAAAAAAAAAAAAAAAAAAATGGCCAACCAACAAAAAACAACAAATGAGTGTGCCCTCAGGCTTGGCAGAAATTGAGTAGTAGGTTTGAAATCTCCGTGATACCAAAATGTCTTTAAAACTAACAGGAGTATTTCACTTAATGATCTGAGGGATACCTGAAAATTTTAACCAACCTGTTCTAAAACAGGGTGTTTTCTCACTTTGCTGGTAAACAGCATAAATGTAAAGGACTGTGATGCTATTCTTCTTTATGGCCTGCCTGGAAGCATTCCAGGATGCCTGATTTTGTCCCTCAGCTGTACACTAAGAAACTTCCTTTTCTACTGTGGTCTAGCCACCTTATGTGGCTGAGATTTATGGACTAAGGTAAGACATAGGTGTGACTGGTAAGGTGTCAGTTCAGAAAGGAGGGCACACAGCCATCTGCAGTGTAGAGTAATTGGAGCTGCTCCCCTCACTGATGATGCCAACACTATGCCAGATGTGGACATGTGGAGGAGCAAAAAGCAGCCGAGGATTTGGCTCTATTCCTGATTCCTGACTGCTGAAGGTAAAATATCTTTAACTGACCCTGACACAGCTTCAGAGCAGCTAACAGAAACAGAATGTCAACAAACTTGTAAAGAAACTCCATTTCTCATTGATATTGTCTTCTATGTGAGAAATCTCATTTAAGAAAATCTGCAATGTTACTCTGCAGAGAGACAGAAAAAGAGTGAAGAAAATAATGGGAGCCACATGAATGGACAGATATGTGAGGAAAGTCTTCTTTCTTCTGTCTTCATGCTGCAGTCACCCAGGTTAGCTGTTTAGCTCCTAGAATCAAAGAATCACAAATCATAGGATATCTCATGTTGGAAGGGACCTCAAGAGGTCCTCTAGTCCCATCATGTTTCTTATTCAGACATTCTCTCAACCAATGTGTGGCAATCTCTGAAAAGACATCCTTGTTATTAGCTGTCATATTATAGGTACTTTGCAGTGATTTGCAGCTCTTCTGTTTGAGACATAATGCTGAGGATTTTCCTGCTTGGATGAAGTAAATACAGTATAAGTATATCCTCTCTTCCTAAGTTAGACCTTAAAATACTGTAATCTTCTATCTGGAACCAGTGTGGTCATGGGATTCTGTATGAGAAAAGAGGGGAAGGGCAGTAAGGATTCACATGTTATAGATGGTTATACATGCTCCCTATTGTATACATGGCACGAGGAAGAAAGTTATGCATAAATGACTTAATAGCCCCAACTGAGATACATAAAAACAAACAAACAAAAAGCAAGCAAGCAAGCAAAAACAAACAAACAAACAAAAAAAACATACGCACCGTAAGTACACGACCAGCTGTGTTGGCCTTAATGTGAATTTTCTTAGTGATGTGTCCTTGTGTGTCTATAATTTACGTCTATATCTCTACACAATCTGCATATACGTAAAAGGGCATATCTCACAGGCAGAGTAAGCATGTAATTCTAACCATGTGGTAGAAGGTATTATGTGTCTATGTATGTGCCTGTACATTTTGTGAGCACAAGTTGCTACATTAGTCTATTTTAGTTACTTAGTTAATTGACACTGTTGCTATAGAACTAAAGGTACTTTAGATATCTTATAACTTTACATTTTGTGCCATTTAAAATTGAATAAGTCCTGACAAAATAATGTAAGAAATTACGCAGCACTGGAGGAAGAGGGACATGCTGACTGCATTCCTTATGTTCATTAAGAGGCTTCTGTTCCAGGCTTTGAGTAATGTTAATATGATCATCTCTCAGAGGAGTCAATGAAAGCTGAACTGCATGCAGGGTCAAAATAAGGGTCTGTCTTGCTCTGCACTCCTCTCCTGGCTGTTTGTGCTCAGTGTATGACAATCAAGATATTCTTGGGACCATGCAAAAGGTTCAGGACAAACTCCTTAAAGTCCCTTGAAGTGACTTGTTCATTGGCTTGGTCTTTTGTCACGTTCTTGTTGAATAAATCATTATGTGTCATTCTAGGGTACAGGATGGAAGGAAATGAAGTGAGGATATTTTCTCTTGTTCTACTTCACCTTTTTGCTCAGGTCTCAAGAAAGTTCCTTCATACTTTTTCTAAAAACAAACAACAAACAAAACAGAGGAACAAAAGCAGCATCCCATATAGGCATATCTACTGAGCTATTTCATTTATTCACTTTCCTTCTCAAAATTCTCCTTGACTGCTAGGTTTCAAGACCAGGGTTTATTTATTCTCCCACTTCTGAGTGTTGCTTTTGTTCTCTGCCCCTTGGGGGACAGTGCTGTTGATTTATGCTGCTTGTGCAGTGCCTCTGATTAAGGGATGCCTACTCCAAGGTATCCCCTGAGACCTTTTAACCTTTCCTTCTCTCTCCTGATAATCTAACTACTCTAAGTGGCCCTGAACCGAAGGGAGACTCCTGTCCATACTGAAGCTTCCTGGACATGGTTCTTTCCAGCCTAAATTACTCCTTGATTTTGTGGATTTGGCAGAGCTGGATTCAGCAAGAAGGGAGAAGCAATTAGCTGTATCTTGTCTTGTTTTCTGCACCCTGGGACATATCACTCTATATTGTGATGAAGCACAGTCACATCACGTCATGCTGGAACTAACCATGTGGTTGCTTACATCTGCTCAAATTAACATAGGGTTGGGTTCAGTTGGCCAGATGCTGACACCATCTGTATTTAGTTCTCACAGACATAGCAGGTGCAGTAATTTCATGAGGTTAACCACCAGTTAAAGGGACGCATAAACCACTTCTCATGTTTCAAGCTATTGTATTTGGTGTGGTAGGAAACATCCCCTTCTATCTATATGGTTATTGATAGTATCATTAGAACGTAACAGTGGCTGGAAACTAGAGCTATGTGAAAATAACATCGGTTTTATTTCCTAGAGATAGTATCAAGAAATAACAACTCTGGTGAACGTCTCCATCAGGTTTGCATTCAGGTGAACTTAATATTTCTAAATATATATTAAAAAAAAAGCCATAATAATTAATATGCATTGAATTTTTCTTTCCTTTATTATTTTTTATTTTTTAATTTTTCCCCAGTCGTAAATCTAGCAAGGATGAAGGAATCATCAAAACCATGGAATAATTAGAGCCAGCTTGAAACTTAGCTCAGGTATCTATTGGTTTTGTAAAACTTGGCCAGTTTTGCATCAGGAATGAAGTGAAAAAACAACCCAACCAGTTCCATTACTTCATATTAATAGCAGGAGTTTACATGGAATCCTGACCACAGAGAGCTTGTATTTCATCCCAGTTGTCTCTACTGGATATTTCCTCTTAAAAGAATAGTCTTTGAGTCTTATGCTTCACCACCTCTTTCTGGTTGATTCCAAAGCATGTGAAATTCTCACTGCAGCTGATATCCCATAGAAAGCAGCCTGATCTACAGATTGCTTAATAGTTGGGAAAGCCTTTCTCATCAAGTTAAAACCCCCTGGAGATGCAATCCTGAGATCAGTGTATAAACTCACCATTTAACTGATCATGGATGTTTCACTGACAGCGTGGAATGCCTCATTTGGCCTCATCTTCTTCCTGCTCTTGCTGGGGAAAATCTGCCTTATTGCTACAGAGTATAGCACCTTTAACAGAAGTGCCTGATGTTGTGCTATGTATGCAGAACATTACCCATGTGATATGACCAGCATACCTTTGGTTGGATTCATACTTTCTATAGTTTTCAGATTTATCAAGTTTTTCTAATATCTGATTTATGTTTAATTACCTTTTTGGAGAAATTTGCCATATTCAATTGCCAGCGTTATTGTTAAATAAATCAACAAATGTCTAAGGTTACTAATTGCTAATTAACCCAGCAAGGGAAGAGTGCTGGTGAAATGTGTGCTGTATGTCCCCATACATGTCAGAGCTCTCATGGGGTTCACACAGTTTGCTCACTAAAGCCAGACATATAAATCTTCATTAACCGAGAAATTATGGACACAAGAACAGCTCTAATTCTGGCTTTCCACATCTGTATCTGAGATTGTTCATAGTGAAGATACCCTTCATTTCCATGTAATTTACAAAGGGTGTATTTTTTTCCCACTGAGAAGTCACATTGTAACAGCAATCAGCAATTCAGAGCTTTCAATTAAACAGTGTGCCATTTAAGTGGCAGTAAAAATGAAATGGTACACTGAAATGGAAAGGAATCTAAAAACAGGTGCAATTACATTCATTTTTATTTCAAACTCTTAAATTTTAATGCCTTTTACAGGCACATGAATAAATGAATTATGCAGGATTCATAACTTTTGGGAATTAATTCATACTATTCCAGAAAGCTCTAGTTCAGCAAAGGTAGCAAAGGGAATAAGAGATTCTAAAGACACCAGCTGTTGGCTGTGGGTCTTACAGTGATTCCAAGTATATGCCTCTAAAAATTGGACTAGATGATCTTAAAGGTTGGACTAGGTGCTTTTAGAGGTCTTTTCCAACTTGTATATTTCTATGATTCTATACCAGCAAGTTACAGTATGTGCTGTATGGTTAGGGAAAAGGGGAAGGAGAGTGATCCTGCAATATCCTAAAAAAAAAAAAAAAAAAAAGATTTCCTATCAATATCAGTGGAAAGTAGCTGGCTTCTTACTTTCTCTCCATGGAAAATTATGGTGACTGTTAAAATTAGACACACTTCCCCTACATCATCAACTATTATTCTCTTGACAAGCAAAGTCCCATACCTGTGAGCTCACTAACTGTCATTATTAGCTAAGTAGCCTCTCATGAAGAGCAAAATGTTGATTTGCAGTTAGACCCACATTGCATAAGTATATCTCTATTTCATTTATGTTCTTCATGTGTTGCAAATTTCCGTTAGCTTAAGGCCATTTACATGTAATGGGATTCACACTGGCTAATTACACTTCTGGAGCTGAGGCTGATGTTGTGGTCAACATAAATTTAAACACTCCACTGAGGATCTTAGATGCCTGAGGTCTGATAATGAATATTCCTCCTTTATCTCTCTGAATCAAAGGACACATCTGGAATCACAGCTCCAAGGATTTCGTTAAAACAAGTAGCATATTTATCTTCTAAAGTTCCAGTGTTTGAATGAAAGAAATGAGTATGATTTATCTGGATTATGCTATTGTTTTAGACAGGAATCAACCCTTTTCAAATTTTAGAGAACATCAGCTGTTGAACTGAATCATACCAAGTCCTTTTTGCCATGTTTTGAATACCTGAAGCTGAGAAGATCACATGGGATTTGGGGGCACCTTGCAAAACTACGAGCTTATTAAACCACTGCTCCCTGCTGACTGCAGGGACTGCAGATGTCCAGACTGACTTTCACCAGGAATACTGCTTGAAGTTAGACAAGGTAGTCAGCAGGTGAGCCTATTGTTTAGATGTGTTTTCAGTGTATACATGCGCATTGTGCATTCAGATGTATTTCCTAGATGTGAAATAGCAACATAAGATCAGATGGCCACAGAACTAGTTTGCAGTATAAGTCTTGTACGAGCCATGAAATGCTGCTAGGTATCTCTTCTCCAACAGCCATCATCCTCTCATTCCATTATACCCTCCACAAGATGCCTCTCATGGTTGGCTCACAGTGATGTCTGACACAGTGGACATGGAACACGAACAAGACCATGACATGCCCTATTAAATTTTGCCTTAGCTTCAGAAGTATGTGAAGAGGAAACAGGGTTCCATGACATGCGCAAGTGAATGCAACTGATGGGTTCAATATCTGGTCCTCTTTGTGTATGTTACAAAGTTCACACAGAAACAAATAGGAAGAGAAATGGGAACTTTGCTGTTCAGATTTAACTACATCCATTTTTATTTTTATTTTTATTTTTATTTTTATTTTTATTTTTTTAAGTTGGTATCATTTTGGTTTCATGATGTTGATTACAGGCTTGGCAAAATGCAGCAAAACCCCCTCCTCCTCCCTTTCCCCAGCTGAATTTCTGCAGTAGGTGAGGAGCTGTAGAGCAGCTGTGATCACAACTCTGTTTTTTTTGTTTGTTT
This sequence comes from Nettapus auritus, assembly GCA_011076525.1. Classification (NCBI taxonomy): domain Eukaryota; kingdom Metazoa; phylum Chordata; class Aves; order Anseriformes; family Anatidae; genus Nettapus; species Nettapus auritus. The sequence continues at coordinate 102,812 of JAACYP010030678.1, forward strand.
GTTTGTTTTAGTATTTTTGTTTTTGTTTTTTTTTTTTTTTAAACAAACAAACAAACTAACTAACTAAAATTACTCTTCATGATGTTAATGCTATTAAAATTATTAAGAGTATCATGTTATAACTTTGCTAACAGCAGAGTAATTTCACTCTCTTTTTCAGTGACATTTTGTAACTTCATGAGAGAATATCCTTGATTCTGGGGCTAGGAACACACATGGAGTTCATATGAATCTTCTTTGAATTAAACTTGTTGCTGCATCTCAGATGAAGAACTGAGATAATGTTAAGAGGAACAAAGAGTCCTCCCAGTACTTCCCTCACTTCCATCCCTTGTAGTGAGATCAAAGATCCATGATGTGTTACTATGGTTTATAGAGGAGGGAAAGGCAAATCTTCACCCCCCTCCTGCTGAGGCCTTTCCCTGCTTCTAGGACACTTTTTGCATGCAGTTGGCAGGATCTTTTGAGTAGGGTGCTCCCAGAAGAGTCCCAGACTCTTTGATCTCCCACTACTCTGGCTTGGCTTTTCTGACAGCCTTGTAGCCTGGGCTTGGATCCCCCACCACAGCACAGTGTGCAATCTTTAGCAGGAGACCAGTTGATGCCTCAGGGTTTATTCTCCCACTGATAAGCAGAAAGCATTTAGTTAAGGTAAATATAAACAAGGAAGATTTTCTTGATATATGAAGGATTAACTGCAGCCTGGGAGGCAGCTTCTTGTTGGTCATCCACTGAAACATGTCTTCTGTTATTGCAATGGGATGTCCTGCAAGTAATTTTGCCCCTTTTCCAGCTGATCTGCAGCCCCTTTCTCCTTGATGCATTTTTTAAGAGGATAAAAACCAAACCCTACCTCCTTCCAGAAGACAAACTACTCATCTGTATCAACTCAGTGTCACTCTTGCTTCAGAGTTAAGCTCTTTTAGGAAAGATATAACAAACTGCTGCCTAGTTGACCTGTCCATTGAGAGTCCTGCTGGTTCCTACCCAGCCAAGTGATCTGTTCTACTTAGTGCAAGTAGTCTAGGGACCCAGCACCTCCATCAGGGTTGGTCAGCAGGAGCCCACTGCTCTCTGCTCCTTCATCTTTGGGAAGGACAGGATTCCCGCTGGGTGGAGAGCAGGCTGTGCCATTAGTTTCTGTGGGAAAGAAAAGTGTCTGAACAGAGACTACTTTGGTAAGAGAGATGGGCATTTGCCTAAGTCCATGTGGGGTCGGACTGCTCATGTGTTTTCAGTCAAATAAATATTTCAAGCATATTTTGATAATTTCCAAGGTACAGATTTTTGTGAGCCAATACCTGTGAAAATATTTTGGCTCACTTATAGTGTTTTTCTCAAAGGGACAAAAGTGTTTTTTCAAACCAAGGTGCTTTTTTCAACTCAAGAATTTCATCTATGTAGATTGTGCTAGTTAGGAATGATTTCTTTTTGTAGCTGTCTCCTCACACAGCTGACCTGTTCTTGGAGTCTTATTAGTTCTTCTGGCACATCCGAGTCACAAAGATTTTATTTATGTAATCTTATCACCTTTATTGATAACAGTAATCTTAAAATAACACATCTTTTGATGCACTCTAAAATTAAAAGAAAGAGATAAAGGTAACTCTGTGGTTCGTTTAAGAGTAGTACTTCTTGAATAGAAAAGCAGATGAAAATATGAGTGCATGGAAGTCTGATTTAGATCAATATATTTGGTTAGTAGCTCACTGACCAGTGGTGACACACAGGCCACAACACAACAATCCATGAAATGACTGCCAAAATGTATAAGTGAAAAAAACACTCTATTCCCACAGCTGCCAACAAAATGGGAGAAATAAGAACACTTTCAGTGTTTAGCCTGATCCTTATTTGCTTTTAAATGACACACCACTGGGGCATAAAATTGGCCTAAGACTTCCTGCAAAAGGTGTTGTTCTTTGATTCAAAACAGTTGGAAAAACACATGTCTAAATGAAAGTGCACGTAGAGGTTCAGCTGCTGAGCTGGCTGTGCCACTTGAATTCTTGGAAAATACAGTGGAAAGCGATACCAGAACTGGCAAAGAAACAAACTTGCGATAGATCTTGAAATCGAGAGTCAGTGTGACAAAAGGAGTGCAAACAAGAGGGTGGGCAAAAAACAGGATATGAAGCAGTCATAAATTTGGAGGTATGAAGAGCTATAAAGGTGACTATATCATGAACCATTCCAGTGTTGGTGCCTTTTTCATTAGGAAAATTTCACTGGGTAATGGCCACATTATTAAAGGAGGTACTAAGAAACAACAATTCAAGGAATAGTTATCAGTGGCAAAAAAAAATGTGTTTTCAGAGACATGACAGATTGATTATGTAATTCTTTAACTCCACTGATTTATATATGAAGCCATGTAAAGCATCACTTAACAAGAGTGTGTCATTGTGAGCCTCTAATAGGTATAAGACAAAAATGTGTAACTGGAGGGGGTGTGCAAATGGAAAAGGAGAAGAAATACTACTTTTTATGGTTTGTGGAGGTAACAGGAGACATTGAAAAAGCACCTGATACATAAGATTGGTGACTAGTTTTGAAGTGAAAGTTCTAAAAGTCACAGGAGTGGGAACACATATGGAGACGTGGAAGAAACAGCTGAAGGATTAGGCCTCCCACCTTATCTGTCTTTAAATACTTATCTTCTGTTTCATTCAGTGAAAGTTGGTGTTTGTCTTCTGGGAGGAGATGACATAAAGTAAAATACCCTAAAGCCTGTCCATAGTCAGGATGTGCATTTTCACGATGATTTTTTTCGTCCCTCCATTCAGACTGTTCAACTGCAAGTACAAGATTGTCCTGGTTGCTGCTTTAAAAGATCATGGAGCCCTATTCCTGACACACACTAACCCAGCACCCAGATTTCAAAACCCTGAATAACAATACTCACATATCCACGTATGGAAGGGAGGGGGAGAAAGCATGCTATAACGGTCCCTTTTGAGCTTGCAGAAAAGCTGTACTAGTGAGTAAAGGCAGAAATGGCAGCAGTGTCCAGGCATTAAAATCAGAAAGTCACCATATCACTGGTTCAGCTGTGCTCTGCATGCAGAGTGGGGAGTGCCAACTCTGAGAGAAAGAGGGAGTGAGAAATGGAGAAATACAACCAATGTATGAAATAACCAGATGTGGAATTTCAAGGCACGAACAGGTGTGGACATCTCTGAATGTACTTTTGTCTGGGCAGGTGCTTTGCAGAGCCTCCAGATCAAAGTTAGGCTCTGGTGGTGGAAGAGAAGATTGTTTTTTTGAAGAACTCAGGGAGAGCTCATTTTGTGAAGCAGAAGATAAGTGGATAAATGCTAGATGGGAGAGCTCAGAGCTGAGAAAATCAAAACAACAGAAAGTTTCCCAGGATTAAAAGCATCATCCTCTTCATGTTTCCTTGTTGCATTCTTACACTGGGCTGGCTCTGCTCCAGCAGACACTCGGATGGAGCTCATGGTTACATAAAGGAAAGCATCTGAAATCTCTCTTTGTCATATGTGCAGCCACACATGTGTAAATACATAACCTCTAGATTTAAAGCTTGTCCTACTGGGAAGTCAGGAGTTGCCACTGGCCTTGCTTGTGAGACATCACCATTCCCTTCATCTCTGTCCAATGGCTTTGTCTGCAGCAAGTCTGAGGCTGAAAAGAGAGCCTTGCACATTTGTGTGCCTGCCACTAGAAACAAATATAAAAGAAAAAAAAATTCTTCTGATGGAGGGAAAACAATGGGCTTTATTTAACTCTCAAAGCCTCTTTGTTTTCCTTCTGGCCTCATGCGTGGGCTCTGCTACTATCCTGCTTTCCACCAAGGCAGAGTTCTCTGTAGGTCCGTTTTTTGCTTGCATAATACTTACCAAGTTCACACAGATCTTTCTGCACATACATTCACTGGTGATTTCTGCATGAACACAAGCTTGTTCAATATGTATCATATTCAAGATTTACATTTAATCCCTCTATTGTGATAGTATAGCATGGCTGTGGTCTTACACAATGCACAAACACAGAGGGGAAAACAGTCCCTACCTAGAAGAGCTTGAAGAAAGACAGATGTAAATCATAAATGAACAGAGAGCTTTTTCTCCTCTTTTGCCTTCTGCTAACCACTTTTCTCATCTCCATCCAGTTGTGAAGACACGTGCTCCACCCTGCTTTGTCCATGCAAAATGCTGCCTCTGGCAGAAAGGGGCCTCCTGCCACATCTGCTTTGCACAGTGAAAAAAGGAGGGGAAAGAAAAAGTTGGCATGCCCGTCTGGCTTGGTTCATCGACGTGGGTGACAACAGCATGGACAGGCTCTAACAGGTGATAACTCTCAGATGCAGGTCCTCAGAGAAGCCCTGCCTGTGCATCCCATCAGCACAGAGTGCACACAAATGAGGCTGTGCTGCTGCATCTTTTGGCTATGCTCGGTGGTGGAATATGTGAGTGCAGGCACCGTGGCACACCTACCTTCTGGAAAAAAGAAGAAGGGAGGTGGGAGATGAATCTCCATGAAGTAACTCCCAGCAAGGCACAGCTGGGAGCTCCCAGGTCTCATCCCTTGTCTTGAAACCCCCAGATCAGGAAGAGAAAAGCACTGTCACATCTGTGTGGGAGGGCCAGCCCTCTGCAGGAACCTGCCAGCTCTTAGATGGGAGGCAGTGACTCCTTCTACCTCTTCATGGATGGGAATAATATGATGAACAATTTAGTTAACTCTGAGGAAGCCAGTCCTTGTTTACTGAGGGTTGTAAAATATTCAGCATAGGTTTTGCGGTCTATGCACTGCCATTTTCCAACATGCCACGAAGTTTTGCACTGACATTTTCTAAACTGCATCAAAGAAGCTGTCAGAGGTGAACTGATATGTTTTGACAGCTGGAGAGTTGACAGCTGATACTTTAAACTCCTGGGGAAGCCTTGAGAGTCCGTTTGCAGCCCTAGGACAAGCACTTTAAGCGGATGTATTGGCAAAACAGCAAAGTTATTAAGAATGCTGGGATTTAAACTGTCATCAGAAACCCATCATCATCCTGGCTTGCACTCAAGTTTAACTTTCCAGGTTACAATAGTGACATACTTGTTCTTGGTACCTGGTGAATCCCACAGTGCTGTAGTCCCAAAATATCCTGGGAAGCATGGAGTTGGCCTTTACTTGTGCTTTCAGAAATTACAGCTCTGCCCTGGATTTTATACTCACTGACAGGTTAAAGTTGGAAGGACACTACTTTGCCTTCTGCCTTGGCTAGTCTTTTCCATTCTCTGACTGGTCTGGAACCTTGTTTTGCAAAGACTGTATGCAATAAATTAAAGGTAATTTAAAGAGGTTGAAGATATCAATACCAAGCCCATTTCACTAGTTTTGAAAGTTTGACAGTAAATCTTGACCAATCTGGTTTTGCTGGCTTTTGACAAAGCAGGATTCCTACCTGGAATACATAACATTTGTTGCACAGATGTAAAAAATCTGTCTGTGGTGACATATATGCACACAACCCAAACTCGCTTTCTGAGCTATCTATCACTGTAGTGATCCTTTTCCTTTCCTAGTTTTCCCATGTAGGTGAATAATTCACTTGAAAACTCTCTCCTTCATCTTGAGAGCTAATGTAAGGCTTGTTTAGGAGTAGCTCTAACCAAGATGTGTGAGGACATTTGAGGCTGAGCCAAGAGGCCCTGTTCCAGCTCCAGCCGACATGCAGCCCTCACAGCTGATTCAGACATCTACCAAACAGCTGGCAGGATGCAGCCCCCAGCTGTTTGGTAAAAAAAAAAAAAAAAAAAAAAAAAAAAGGAGACAGAACAGAACAGTGTCTGCTTAAAGAGGCAGAAGATATTTTAGATCCTATGAGCTAGGGACTAATAATACACAAAGGAAGACATTTTCAAGCACACTATGTCATACATATGTATACACTATGTCATACATATGTGTATGCACATACAGGCACACACTTCATTGCAAAAGGCTATATAATAAATTAATTTGGGATGGTAGCCTCAGGACAGCTAGTCCAGTGAAGTTTCTGTGTGTTGTTCAACTCACCATGTGAGGGAGAGAAAAGCAGAGGGAATGGTGGGGGCTGTGTGTGAGGCTACTCCAGCTTTTAAGAGTATGGGATTGTATTTGCAGAATTATTTCCTTGCTCTCGCATGATGCAGTCATTCCATGTGTTTTAATAGATTCCTCATACATCAGGTAGCAAAAGATACTGAAGCCATCTGTCTTGCTGATGAATAAGACCACTGTTCAGATCTCAGAGTTGCTTCAGACCAGATTTAAAAAGAAATTTAGGAGCCTGGAAGTAATGTGCTGCAACTCTTGATATTTAGGGGTCGGATCTTTGGACTTACATCCAGAAATTGAACGTCTTTGCTCCTTACACAGTCTGAAGAGCACTGATGTCTTCAAGCTACTGCACAGACAAGGAGGACATGCAGCTACAGATACTTGTCGAGAAAGCACTGCACAGAGTGGAGTGGTTGAAGTTCGGTCCTTCCAGATGCCCCACTCCAGTTAACAGGCAGAAGCCAAGAAAAAGATTGTGCTGACTTGGTTTGGTACCTGAGCTGATTTTCTCGTAATGAGGGCTGCACTGGGCTGACATGGGCTTGCAAATAGGTCATATGCAGAAATACATCCATCCCCAGCTTGAGGTCTCCTGTACTTTTTCTCATAAAAGTTTGAGGATTAACTGCACTCAGAGACAGAAAAGCCCTCTTAGCTGCTGAACCCCAGCCCCCTGCAGCATGGGATTATACTCTTGGTAGATCCTGCTCAGTCAATAGAGGAAACAGAAAACCAAATGAAATGGGATATTTGGCTTCATGGAACTCAGTTTGGAAGCTGCACTTTTATGAACATCTGGTAATGCTGCCTCCCACTCATAAATGTCAAATGCAGGACCCTCCATGTCCCTTTGGTCAAGATCTTCCCCTTCTGCTGCAATACTTTAACCAGGGAAGAATTTAGAGCATTTCCTCCTTCCCAGCAGGTTAGAAACTGCAGACTTTAAGGGGAAAAAGTTTTGTTTCCCACTCCTTTATTTTTCGGTTTCTAGTCAGAAGGGACTATTTTATATCATCTTGTTCATTAAAAGTGCTCATGCATTTTCCTGGTCTTTGTGTCAGAAATAGATTTATCTTTCTGTATTATATTCTTAACTTTCAAGTGAGCCTGGAAGATAATGTCTTTCTGTACATAAACGTAGGCCAGATCTTTTATTTTATTATATAGCAAATATTTATTTAGTTGGAGCTTTCTGAAAGGTCTAAGTCAGGGAGGCTAGCTGGAAGCCTGCAGGTTGGCTCTTACCTGTGGACCAAATCCTCTCAGAGGAGATGGGGACATCTGTTTTGGCAGTAAATATTCTGCCATAACTGCAGCTTGCTCCAGTGCCAACATATGGTGGGCACATGAGCCCAGCCCAGCCACCATAACTGTTATGTACACATGGGAGAAGGGTGCAAAGCTCCGTGCATATCAGATAAGTTTGGCAGTTAGCTCTGTACTGGGACTCTAATTTGGCCTCCAAGAGGGAGTCATGAAACTAAGATTTGGGCACCATGGTTGGCGAAGTCAACTGTCATCTTAAATACAATGAAAGTTTAATAACAGTTGGCATGTGGATTATACCAGAAACCAAGGATGGGCTCTCAAACTTAGGCTACAGTGCATTAGCTTAAAGTGGTTATAGTCATTGCTAACCTCAAGGCAGCCTCCCCTCCTGCCATGCCGTGGCCTGTCTATGTAACATAACATCTGTGAGATATCTACCTGAGCACAGACTTGTTGGGTTGCACAGACTGCTGCCCCCAACTTCAAATTCAATGCAATCAGTGTTCAATGTTTTCCACAGGCTTTTGTTTAAAAATGCTGAAGATAATGTTCAGGAAAAAAAATAAATACAGTCATTAGATTTTTCTCAAAGGTAAATAACAATAAAACTATGCCAATGAAAATAACTATAGATACAATAGTTCCTAGCTTGATACTAGTCCGGTGATCCCTGAATGTGTACAGTTGCATTCCCAAAGGTATTTTCCTTCCTTTCCTACCACAAGGAGCCATCCTGTAAACCCCTAATGAACTGTCTTGTGAGGACCCTAATGCAGTGGGGAGAAGTGAAACAAATCCATGTGACCAGACTATCTACAAGGGTTTAATTCTCATTTAACATTTCTCCCTCTGTTACACAAGACTACCTGTGTGGTGTCTGGTTGCTCCCTGGAGGCCACTTATATTAATGGAGATATGGACCTCCACTGGAAGTACATAATGTCCATTAATGGGTTCCTTGCATATTGAAAGAGGAAGACATTATGAGGGATAAAATCTTAACTTTCTCATTAGGAAATTTATGCAGAGATAACCCAGATGAAATGGCTGCAAATCAGCTTATGCAAGAATCAGCTTCCTCTGCAATTTTTAATCACCTGTCTTAAAATATTGTACAGTGGTCCTTGCCCAGAAGGGGGAGTACTTAACTGGAGACTGCCCTTGACTTAAAAAGCTTCTAGACTGAGTTCAGATGGTACATAGTCTAAGAAAACTTCTAAAAATGTCTGGTAAGATAAACTGGACTTTTATATCTTAAAAAAAATAGGAAATTTTTCTGCCTGCCTCCATGAGCAGGGCTCTTCAGAATCCAGTTTTCAGAATCCAGAATTCAGAATCTACCTCTTTCCCCATTCCCATTCCCCATTACTGACTCTAGCTGTCTAAAAATTGCAATAGACCTATGATGAAGAGATGTAGCCCCTATACTTTCCTCTCAAGCCATTCACTCACTCAGCTGAAGCACAACCCCCCACCACTCCCCAAGTGGGACTACCCTGCATATACTAAATGAAATAAAAAATTACTGTTCTGATAGCTCCCAAGGGTTTTTCTGGTCCTTTACCTTAGGGGACGTGTCTGTAAGACACAATGGCACACTGCTAAGAAACTCTGGTGGCTAATCATTCTTCAACCAACTGTCCTCCTTCTTAGGTGAATTTTATCATCTTTCATTGTCTACTACATGCAAAAACATGGACATGAACACACAATTGAGTGTTACTAAAATTTAATGCAAAATATTATAACTTTAGATATTTGATTCAGCAAAGCTCACTGGCTAATTCAAGGATCTCTGCTAGAAAATTATATACAATATTTCCACATTTCTTTCCTTAACCTCTCTTAAGCAAACCTCAAGACCTGTCCATCACATTCACTTTAAAAATGTAGCTGTGTTCTGCCATAGATAATTTCCAAAGCAGGTTCTGTGGACTAATTTATCCTCCAGCTATTCCATGGCAACACTAGGTGATAAGAAAGATCTCTGGGTTTTTAATGGCAGCCAGCACTCCAAAATCTGTCATATCAGCAAAGCATATAAGGATTTCTCCAAAGCAGGTTGGACTAATACAATCTTCACTATCTATCAGCAAGAGAAACATTGTTGTTCTGGGGCAGTTTGTATGTTTGCTTGACTGCATCTATCTATCTCCAGCCTTCTAATTTAGATTGTTACCTCTTTGGGATCTGGACCATCCTTTTATTCTCCTCACAGCAGTCATGACTAAGACTTGAATGACTAGGTAGATAAGTGAATATAAATTAAAAAAAAAAAAAAAAAAGGATAATAAAGTAACTCTTTTGACTGCCAGTTAAATTTTCATCCTTTAAAAAGTGCATTAAAAACACCCTTTAAAACACAGTCAGAAGTTACAGAATCACAGAATCACAGAATTTCTAGGTTGGAAGAGACCTCAAGATCATCGAGTCCAACCTCTGACCTAACACCAACAGTCCCCACTAAACCATATCCCTAAGCTCTACATCTAAACATCTTTTAAAGACCTCCAGGGATGGTGACTCCACCACGTACCTGGGCAGCGCGTTCCAATGTCTAACAACCCTTTTGGTAAAGAAGTTCTTCCTAAGATCCAACCTAAAATTCCCCTGGCGCAACTTAAGCCCATTCCCCCTCGTCCTGTCACCAGGCACGTGGGAGAACAGACCAACCCCCACTTTGCTACAGCCTCCTTTCAGGTACCTGTAGAGTGCAATAAGGTCACCCCTGAGCCTCCTCTTCTCCAGGCTGAACAATCCCAGCTCCCTCAGCCGCTCCTCGCAGGACTTGTTCTCCAGGCCCCTCACCAGCTTCGTCGCTCTTCTCTGGACTCGCTCAAGCACCTCGATGTCCTTCTTGTAGCGAGGGTCCCAAAACTGAACACAGTATTCGAGGTGCGGCCTCACCAGAGCCAAGTACAGGGGGACGATCACCTCCCTAGCCCTGCTGGTCACACTGTTTCTTATACAGGCCAGGATGCTGTTGGCCTTCATGGCCACCTGAGCACACTGCTGGCTCATATTCAGCTGACTATCAACCATCACTCCCAGGTCCTTCTCTGCCTGGCAGCTCTCCAACCACTCATCTCCTAGCCTGTAGCTCTGCTTGGGGTTATTGCGCCCCAGGTGGAGGACCCGGCACTTGGCCTTGTTGAACTTCATGCAGTTGACCTCAGCCCATCGGTGCAGCCTATCCAGATCTTCCTGCAGAGTCTTCCTACCCTCGAGCAGATCGACACACGCACCTAACTTGGTGTCATCTGCAAACTTACTGAGGGTGCACTCAATGCCCTTGTCCAGATCATCGATGAAGATATTAAAGAGCCCCAGCACCGAGCCCTGGGGAACGCCGCTAGCGACCGGCCTCCAACTGGATTTGACTCCATTTACCACGACTCTTTGGGCCCGGACATCCAGCCAGTTTCTAACCCAATGAAGCGTGCGCCAGTCCAAGCCAAGAGCAGCCAGTTTCCTGAGGAGAATGCTGTGGGAAACGGTGTCAAAAGCCTTGCTGAAGTCAAGGTAGACCACATCCACAGCCTTTCCCTCATCCACCCAGCGCGTCACTTTGTCATAGAAGGAGATCAGGTTCGTCAAGCAGGACCTGCCCTTCATAAACCCATGCTGACTGGGCCTGATCGCCTGCTTGCCCCGCAAGTGCTGCGTGATAACTCTCAAGATAATCTGCTCCATGAGCTTCCCTGGCACTGAGGTCAAACTGACAGGCCTGTAGTTTCCCGGGTCAGTCCTCCGGCCCTTCTTGTAGATGGGCGTCACATTTGCTAGCCGCCAGTCAACTGGGATCTCCCCCGATAGCCAGGACTGTTGATAAATGATGGTAAGCGGCTTGGCCAGCTCCTCTGCCAGTTCTCTCAGTACCCTCGGGTACTGAGAGTTGCTTAACAAGTAACCACATCTTCTAAATGGCAGTACAAAAAGGACTATTCATGCCTTATTGTGCCTGAGCTACATTTAAGCAGCACTTCTTCCATGCTCAGGATCTGTGCAACCCAAAGAATAGGAAATCAGGGAAGGGGGGCAGGAAACCCACGTGGATGAACAAGGAGATCATTGATAATATCAAAAGGAAGAGGAAGTTCTATGAAATGTGGAACAAGGGCCTGTCCTCTTGGGAGGAGTATAGATGTGTTGTCAGGGCCTGCAGGGATACAACAAGGAAGGCTAAAGCCCACCTAGAGATGAGGCTTGCTAAAGAGATAAAGGATAATAAGAAGGGTTTTTTCAAGTATGTAAAGAGCAAAAGGAAAACTAGAGATAATGTGGGTCCCTTGCTGAATGAGGGGGGTGTCCTGGTCACGGAAGATGCCGAGAAGGCAGAGATACTGAATGCTTTCTTTGCTTCAGTCTTTGCTTCAAGGACACTCCCCCGGGACTCCTTGCCCCTGGACAAAGTGTCTGGGAAATGGAGGGCTTCCCCCTGGTGGACGTGAGAGTGGTTCGGGAGTGTCTGAGTGGACTCAACACACACAAATCCATGGGTCTTGATGGGATGCATCTGCGTGTGCTAAGGGAGCTGGCAGATGTGATTGCTGAACCACTCTCTATGATCTTTGAAAAGTCCCGGAGAACGGGTGAGGTGCCTGAAGACTGGAGGATAGCCAATGTCACTCTGGTCTTCAAGAAGGGCAGGAAGGAGGATCCGGGAAACTACAGATCAGTCAGTCTCACCTCTGTCCCTGGAAAGGTGTTGGAACAGCTTGTTCGGGATGCCATCTCCAAGCAATTGGAAGAGAAGAATGTTATGAGGAGTAGTCAGCATGGATTCACCAAGGGGAAGTCATGCTCAACCAACCTCGTTGCCTTCTATGATGGCATCACCAGCTGGGTAGATGGGGGGAGAGCAGTGGATGTCATCTACCTTGACTTTAGCAAGGCTTTTGATACTGTCTCCCATGACATCCTACTAGCAAAGCTGAGAAAGTGTGGGATAGATGAGTGGATGGCGAGGTGGGTTGAGAACTGGCTGACTGGCCAAGCTCAGAGGGTGGTGATTGGCAGAGCAGAGTCTGGCTGGAGGCCTGTGACTAGCAGTGTTCCCCAGGGGTCGGGGCTGGGTCCGGTCTTGTTCAACATCTTCATTGACGACCTTGATGAGGGAATAGTGTCTGCCCTCAGCAAGTACGCCAATGACACAAAGCTGGGAGGAGTGGCTGACATGCCAGAAGGCTGTGCTGCCATTCAGTGAGACCAGGACCGGCTGGAGAGATGGGCAGGAAGAAACCAAATGAGATTTAGTAAGAGCAAATGTAGAGTCCTGCACCTGGGAAGGAACAACCGGAAGAATTATCAGTACGGGTTGGGGGACAACCTGCTGGAGAGGAGCTCTGAGGAGAAGGACCTGGGCGGTCCTGGTGGATGACAGGTTGACCATGAGCCAGCAGTGTGCCCTGGTGGCCAAGAGGGCTAATGGGATCCTGGCGTGCATTAAAAGGAGCGTGGCCAGAAGGTCAAGGGAGGTGATCCTCCCCCTCTACTCTGCCCTGGTCAGGCCTCACCTGGAGTACTGGGTCCAGTTCTGGGCTCCCCGGTACAAGAAAGGCAGGGATCTCCTGGAAAGAGCGCAGCAGAGGGCCACAAATATAATACGGGGCGTGGAGCATCTTCCCTATGAAGAAAGGCTGAGACCTGGGTCTGTTCAGCCTGGGGAAGAGAAGACTGAGAGGGGATCTTATCAATGTGTATAAATATCTGAGGGGTGGGAGGCAGAGGGATGTAGCTAACCTCTTCTCAGTGGTTTATGGGGATAGGACAAGGGGTAAGGGCTGCAAGATAGAGCACAAGAAGTTCCGCACCAACATGCGTAAGAACTTTACGGTGAGGGTGACGGAGCATTGGAACAGGCTGCCTAGAGAGGTTGTGGAGTCCTTCTCTGGAGATATTCAAGGCCTGTCTGGATGCCTACCTGGGCAGCCTGCTCTGAGGAACCTGCTTTGGCAGGGGGGTTGGACCTGATCATCTTTCGAGGTCCCTTCCAACCCCTACAGTTCTGTGTGTGATTATGTACAAAAGCCTGTAAACATATATTCATATAAGCTTTCTATATATGCATATATTGCATCTATATATGCATATACTGCATTACTGTTCTGTTTTTTTGGGTGGTCCTGTGCGGAGCCAGGACTCGATTATCCTTGAGGGTTTCTTCCAGCTCAGGGTATTCTATGATTCTATGATTAGTGCTCAACATCCACAAGGGACAGAATGAGTTTTGTACACATGCCTATGTGAAGCAGCACAGAGATCTAATGACCTACATTAGATGTTGTTTCCTTACCAGCACACAAACAGTCCTTATACACTGCATGGTGCCTCTGTCATACTTCAGCTAGAAGGCTTAAGCAAATCTTCTGATTAAGTTATTCAGAGCTGCATGGGTTTAGGATCACAACCTGCTAATGGAAAGATATCATGTGTTTTCAACCATAAAACATGGAATGGATCAAAACTGACAATATTTTTATGGAACATCATTTTTGTAAAATCAGAAGCAATTTCTTACTATTCCTTGGAAAACAGTACTACTACTACTAACTACTACTACTACTACTACTACTACTACTACTACTACTACTATATTTTTTCATCATAATTATTTCATAATATATAAGTAACCAGGAAATTGTTTGGCTGGGCTGACTGATGATGAAGGGAAGTGACAGTGTAAAATGCTAGACTCAATTTGGGAGGGAAAGAACATGGTCAGACTTACAGGAATGGATGAAATTCCTGGGCTACAGAAGTTTCATTGAATGCAGAGAAACAGTCAAATGGTTGATGGTTACTTGTTAAAAATGTTTTTATTTATGTTGGAATTTACACTGGTCTGTCACAGTTAAGAACTACATATATTCCAAATAGCTTACAAAGAACAAGGTAGAAAACATCACATGAATACAGACAAAATTAAAACCTGAGATAGCATAGTTATAGTACTAGACACAGTAGATGACTTTTTGCAGTCTCAGTAGCAGAGTCTTAAATTAAAGAGTCTTATAATTATTTTGTGGCATGGTATGATAATAAGGTCCCATCTCTTCCCTCTCCCCTGGTTTAGTTTGGAAGATCTGTATATGTTTTCTTCTGTTCCTAGCAGAAGACAGAGCTCTTCTGGCCATACAGTTTAAACCTAATCTGTGAGATCACATTTTTAGCAGCAAAAGAGGACCAGCCTGGAAAATGGATGACAAAAAGTATGGACAGCTCCTGTTGAGTAACTACTAAGGGATTATGACTCTTCAGCCCAGAGAATGGACAGCTGAAGAGCAGTATAATAAAAGTCTGTAAAATCATAAACATTTCAGGAAAAGTGAAAAAGAAATGAGCCTTCTTTGCCTCTTGGAAAACAGCATGAAGACATCAGTAAAATTATCAGGAAGCAGGCCCAAGGACAGTTCTTCACACAGCGTGTTGTTAAGCTGTAGGACTGCTGCCCACAGGATGTGAGGGATGCTAGAGATTATTTGGGTTTAGGAAGGAACCAGACCAGTTCATGAAAGAAAAATCCATTGAGGGCTATTAAATACAGAATATCTAAGTCTGTTTTAGAACATCACTGAATTGCAAATTATTGGCAGCTGGGAGAGTATTCTGGGAAAGTATTCCTGAATGCTCTCCCTGGCTCTTCCATGGGGATCTACAATGGGGCTAGACTGACCTTTGGTATGAGATAGTGTAGGTGTTCTTTTGTACTTGCACCATGAAATTATTCTGGATTCAAAAGAAGTGCCAAGCTAGTATGATAGTTGCAAAGCTAAACATTTCAGGATATCTGTCTTATGTTACAGTTCAGAAAAGCTGTCAACTCTGTAGATATCTTCTTGCATACAATTAATTCAATTGAAATTAATGCCAATCTTGAAGATCATAGGTAAATTAAACCAGAACCTAGACTCCAGTTTCAAAGACAGAAGTGTAAGGGTCTGTAATGGGAAGCGTCATTCTCAGTGTGGACACTTGCAGGACTATATTGTATTCAGCTAGGTCTAAGTTAAAGTATGACTGAGAATTGTTCTTTGAAGGGCCTTGCTTCAGCCTTACATATTTGTTTTGAAACTTACAAAGCTATTTTAAAACAATAAACTTTTAAGATAATGTGGTTAATAGCTGGGCTGTGTCAATGTCCCTGACAAAGCTTCTCAGGTGAAAAAGCACCAGTGGGTTTCTCTTCTTTAACTGAAAACTCAACCATGAAACCCAGTGCAATTCTTCATCAAACAGCTATTTCACACCTGTTCGGAAAAGGTAAAAACCACCAAGGAACCATCTGGGTGTCAAAAACAGCATCTGGAGTTGTGGGGACTGCTAATTCACCACCTAAGTAGGAAGTAGAGGCATTATTTTTTCCCCTTGGCTACTAATTTAACATCACTCCTTTCCTGCACAATTCAGAGCTTAGACTATCTTTGTCCTCTACTATATCTACCACGAAGAGGACTGTGCAATGTGCAGTGACCGGGGTGGAGCATTGCTAACTGAAGATGGGGGTAAAGAGGCAGGTTATTGTAGCTGGGATCCAAAGCAGAACATTTCTCTCAAAGCCAGAACTACTTACCTTTGGGACAGACATGAACAAACACAGATTGACCTTAGACAAGAAATGTGTGGAAGAATTCTTTTTCTGTTTGTTTAATTTTGCTTCAGTTTTATTTTGTTTTGTTTTTAATGCATTCCAAACAATAGCAGCCTGTATTTCATATGCTTTTTATCTCTCTTCATTTGAGATGTTGACACTTTTGATTAAATCTTTGATCAACCCAAACCTGAACCCATTTTCTCGGGCACAGAACAAGGAAACAAGGAAACTTTTTTTTTTTTTTTTTCCATATCTTTTGGGTTGGCTGGTAATTTTTTATATCATTAATATGATATATCTTTTAGCATGTACAGTCTTGCAATATCACCTCAAGCTTTTAATTCCACCCAGAAAATCTGATTTAAATCGGTGCAAATTGTGCCAGATAATGTTGCTTTTCACACAGGATAAAAGTATAGCAAATGCCAAAAACAAGATAACTTAGATTGTTTTTTTAATCCTACACAATGTTAAAGGACACCAGCCTCATTATGATAGGGTCCCTGAACACAAAAACATCACTATATTTGGAAGAAAACAATACAGATTGTACAAATGTCAGATTTGGGGACAAAATCAGGAGCAGTCTATCAATGCTCTTAATGTAGAGTTATTTGGAAAGTCTGACTATAGTTATCTAATAAACTATCTAATATAAAGTCCACTAATTTAGGTGCCTAACCTCAGTGGGGACAGCTGACAGAAATCTACACCTTTTAACTCACTGTCTTGGGAATCCTACTTGTTGGGTCTGGAGTTAAACAAACATTACAGGTTGTCCTTGAACCTTATGGAAACAGGGATACTCAAGTTCAGATCTACTGTCTTAGAAATTCTGCCGTGAAATAATACCAAAAAAATCATATAACATTGGAACAATTCTTACTAATACAATTAATATTGTTATAAATCCACTAACTATTGTTATCAATCCAACTTTTGATGAATTATTGTCACTCCATTACTACCCTAATTTGGATAGTGATGGCCTGTCTTCTGAAGTCTTCAAATTAATACCAAGTGGCTTCTGGAAGATCACTGTAAGTTATAGCAGACAACAGGGAGAAATTGAGTATGATATGTATAGGATTGTTATAATATAATGTATTCATTTGCATATTTTGTACATGTCAGAGTAGATGAATTAATAATGATCCTGTCTGGCCTATTTCTAACAGCCTCTCTGTGGAACAATCTTCATGCAATTTCACTCTTCTCAACTCTAAATTTTAGGCAGACAGAATTGTGAATCTTGCCCATTGCATTTTTTTTCCTTCTGGGTATTTTTAGAGCTAATAGTGCTGCTTTTGTTGTTTTTGCTTTTTTTGCCTTTTTTTTTTTTTTTTTTTTAAGTCTTTTGTTTGCATGGTTGAAAAAAAAAGCTCTGCTTGCATCTCTTTCCTGCAGAACCAGTCATGCCGTGTTGTACTAATAACAAAATCCCTCCCCACATCAATGTCACAATGTTTGCTTTAGCAATCTTAAGTTCAGTTGCCAGCTGTTCTGCTTTTTGGATTTTATTGCAGGAAGTATAAATTCCCCTTGGCTTGGCTAGAGGTGCTTTTAGAAGCCTTTGAGTGAGGGGGGGAGGGTAATGGAGGAGGGACGGGAAAGGAGAGAACACCATGTCTATTTTTGTTGGGGCGGGGTGACAATCAGTTAAGGACTATTAAGCTTGATGGCCTTGATGTTATAGTATTTCATCTCTTTTTACCATTTCTTAATCACTACAGAGTAATAACATCTTTAAAATATATTGGGATAATTAGAAGAAAACACAATTCCTTTGACCCCAACGATTTCAAAGACTTGTATGGCTTTCTTTTCTCTCTCTCTCTAAACTTTTTTTTTTTTTTTTTTTTTTTTTTTTTTAAGGATGAATAATCACTGGACTCCACTTTTTGTCAAGCAGCTTCTACCTTGAGATTTACATAAAGCTTCAAGATGCTGGCAACATGAAAATTAAACTCCAAAAGAAAAGAAGAGGGATGTAATCATGAGTACTAGCAACTTTCATAAATACAAACCTGTGCTATGAAAAAGCAACTCACTTCTGTAGAGAGGAAAAGTTTCTCCAGATCTTTGCCTGAAATTTGACCCAAATACTTCTTGCAGGGGTTGGAGGAAAGGGAGGGGAATTTAGTTAACACTTTCCTTTGTTTATGTTCCTAGTGGCACTTGAAGTCAAGTGATACTGAAATATGGTCAGAGGTTACTTCTTGTCTTTTATCCGACTAAATGTACTCTCCCATGTCCATGCTTCATCTAATTTCCTCCTTTCAGTTCAACCTTTCTTCTTGTCAGTACACTCTCTTCTATTTAGTTAGAAATCAATTAATTCTGTGGCTTTGAATTGTTTTTTTGTTTGTTTGTTTGATTTTATTTATTTATTTATTTATTTTTTTCTTTGTCAGGTCTTATATCAAAATAATTTCCGGTGTTCATTTCAGTTGTGTTCCCCGCAATAAGAGGTATATAGAGGAGCTTCTCTGCTCCTCTGCTCTGATACCAATATAGAACCAACAGCATCTATCTTCTGCTTTATGATCATTTTTACATTGATCGGTTTTAGCATCCATGTCAGGGAAAGGGAGAATTACACATTTAAAGATGAAAGGTGAAATTCATAGTTGAGAGCATTAAACACCTAAATGAGATAGCTAAGTTATGGGTATAATCAACACCACTTCACTAAATAGCTATCAGAAAGAGATAATCATCTCTAGAGACACACTCAGCCCAGCTAAAATTTAATCTAAGTTGTCAACTATTATCTCTTTCTACTGTCTATTATAAAATGCCTACAGAAAAATAAGAGATTGTATTTGAACTCAGATATCCCAAAGACAAAGACCTGGACACATGCCAAATTGTTGTAATAAAAATTGTGCCAAGATACAGTGTTTGTTCAAAGAGAAACATAAGACATCCTAGACATATCCTATGGCAGTTTCAGAGCAGAAAAGTGAACTTTTGAACAAGTTCCCAATTTCCAACTGAGTGTCTTTAATGTGGGCAAGGGATCACCCTCTCTTCCTAGTTCCTGTTTTATTTTTTGCAATATATTTAAATTAGGCCAGACTGTGATTGGCTGTACAGCCTCACTAATCACCTAGCACTTGGAAAACCTGTGAATTTATTCATTCAAAGGGGAGACCCCTGTGAGCTCTTGCATCAGATCAGAAGTGGTATCCCAGTGGAAGTCATCATTCCTTGAATCTAGTTGATGACAGAGTGACCTTGTTTTTGTTCTACATTATGAAAAATATTTCCTAAAGAACTATGGAAGTAAATGTGGAAATATCAGCATTTTTCCAAATGCTTTTCATATGTTTTCTTTAGTTCCTTAATCAGTAAGCTAGTTTTCTTCCATTGCTGTCCCAGGAGTAACATTAAGTGGCTGTCATCCTTTCATGACTTTCATTATAGGAATCATAGGACACCATATGTTTAGAGAAATATTTTCATAATATAATACACACTGTGTAATCTTATAGCTATGATCACCCTGAGACCCAACTTATGAATCAGCCCCAACGTAAAAGTAAGCAGAAAGATGAAGTGACATACTGCATAAAAATGAAGCTTAAATAATTCACAGCAAGGAACATGAAAGACTGGAGTCTTTCCTGAGGTACTGTTCGAAGATCTAGTTTAGTACTGTGAGATTATGATTTACACATAAACATTTAAATGTATATATATTCCCCAGAAGCCTGTTCAGATTACAGGTATCTAAATTTGGGTAAGCACTGTTCTATCATAGTGTCTTCGTTCTTTGTTTCTCCTTCATGTGCACAGACATTTTACTTTCTGACAATACAGGTCTAACTCATAATTGCAGAAATTTTAGATTAGAAAGTTAATGCCATAATAGTCTGGCAAAATCAATCAATCAATCAAACAAAAATCTCAACACCACCATCAATCAATCAAACAACAGCAACAAAAAACAGCAATATTTTATTATTTTTATTGTTTTTCTCCCTCTTTTTGAAGACTAGAAACTCATCTTCCTCTACTGAAGTGAAAATCCAGATAATATCACACACACACACAAAGAAAAACAACACTAAAATGTTTCTCATTCAAAAGGAAACACTTAAAAGTTTGTAACTGCAGCATTGAACAACTTTGAGTTAACGTCATTTCAACTTCTTTCTCCTTCCTCCAGAAGATTCATTGTTTTCTAGCATAAGTGAAGATGGTAATTAGTTAGCTAGATGCTATGGATTCAATAAGGCTGTATAAACAGACACTATGGAGTTGGCATATAGAGAGCTGGAAGATCAGTAGTATAAATAGGCATAGTTACAGTAATTATGTAGGAAGCACATACATGTATACATGTGTGTTTATTTATATATAATGCGAAAAGTATATTATTGCTGTTATGCTTTATTGAGCCCATTGATTACATTTACATAATGTCATCAAATATCTCCACAGAGGCTCATCTGCATCAATATTGTTATAGCTCTAAATCACCAATGGCTTAGACTTTACAGCCAGAGTAAATAGCTCCCTATAAAACATGCTGTACAGAAAAAACCAAAAAAACAAAAAACAAACAAACAAACAAAAAACTGCAAAACCCTGAGGCATTGCTGTTCTTCAAATTTAATACCTTGGTTACTGTGCAGAGCTGAAGTCCATCTAGTTATGCAGGAAAAAAAAGTTATTGAGAAGGAGGGAAAAAACAGTAATGAAATTCTGGAAGACCAATGGAGATCTCTGAAAGAAGTTAATTTATCAATAAAATAAACAGTAACTAATTCTAAGTAAATTCAAGGTTTGCATGAGCATAGAAATTTACTAGAAAGGCCACAACATCAACAGAACAGAGAGCACAAATAGATCTTGAAAAAGTCAACAGAGTCTACAGGCAACAATGTGAAACTCTTGAGTTTACTTAAGTGCTAAGTCTCAAAATACTGAGTGCATCCCCTTTCTAGAGTTAAGGAGTTCATCTTGCTGAGTCTCCCTTTACTTGTAAGAACTGTTCTGAAGAAAGCTAGAAGACAGGAGGGACAGACCAGACACAGATGTAGCTGCAGTGCTTTGCAATGTAACACAGGCAAGGGGTCAGTGACAAAGTCACGAATGTTGAACTAAGATCATATATGGTGCTTAGTGTTCTTTAGGTTCAAAGTAGTAGTGCCATTCCCAGCTCTGAATTTCATTGTTTTTGACATGTGAAGGGGGTAAGGGTGGTGATACTGGTTTTGGTGGAGTGGTCCAAAATAGGACTGTTTTGTTGCAAAGACTGTAATTTCCAGTGGAAATAAAAAGCTGAAGTTTTGCAGCTTGTGTAAAATTAGATCAGTAGTGAATACGTGTATATTTACAGATGCCAGGGCCATTTTTTGTGACCATTTGCTGAAATGACATTCAGGACTCTGAGCTGCCTTCCAGGGGAGCAGAGGCTTTCAAGTAATGCTGCCAGCAAGCATTCCCTTCCTGCATAGCATTGCCATGAAATGAATGAGAGCCACATACACACCTCGATGTGAGGCATCTGTCTGCAGCATTTCATACAGTGCTGGAAACTATTTCTGCACTGTGAAAGTCAGAAAACATGGAAGAAAATTACCAATTTAAGCTTAAACTTATATATCAATGCATAAGTGTGCACGTGTATGTTTGTATGTGTGTTTTTTAAGGGGTGTTCAACTGTGTGTATAGCATGCATTTTATGGGGTGTAAAGGACTAGCTGCTTGGAAACACATAGATGGGTTTGCCTGATATTTCATACCATAAATTTCTGATTTTATCAGTTTTGCTTTGCCAAAAGTAAGCTATTTATTTAAGATTCCAGGACAATTCTGTTTCAGATTACTCTTCTTGTGAGTAAATCTGAGAGGGATTTTCTTATAAGTTTCAGCAAAAAGAGGTTGAGATGTTTCCAAGAAAAAGATAAGGGTAAAAATAAGCTGCTTTGTTGATATTGAACTACATATTATCGTAGCAATGTTCTGAAGTAGTATTTCAAATTTGGCATGTGTGAGCTTTTTTAGTGAAACACCTCTTGCTGCTGTCATGTTGAAAATCCCAGCATAAGCAGCTAGGCTATAAATAAATGAAAAATCTTAGTTAACAGATGCTCTGAATTTTATTTTGGGCAGGTGACCTTCCAAAGCCTCTCTCCTCACTGAACTCACACCAAGCTGTCACAGTGGGAGCTGAGTACACCTCTCTCCACAACTTCTGTTCCAGAATCCTTCATCAGCATGCATCAGCATCGAGAGCAGCGATCCTCGCTCCTGGTATGGTATCTGGACTGGTGACGGGGAAATATCTTCTTTCAGATTCAGGTGGGATGCAAGCCAGACCAATAGGGAAATGAAGGCAGCATACTGCTGCAAGTAATATCTCTAATTGTATAAGTACAGGCATTGTCTTCTAGTCTCAGTTTGGCCAATTAACATTTTTTATTTTTATTTTTTTATTTTTTATTTTTTGCTGTGACCAGCTTATCAATTTTACTGTTCTTTTTATTGACCTTGAGGTTCTGCAGTGTCTCACCACTGTTCCCAGCTGTGCAGAAACCTGCAGTGCCGCTTCCTGCTAGGAAAATGACCCAGGAGACCTTGAGATAAATTAACCGAGTAGTCCTGACATTTATTTGAAGAAACAGTAGGCCTCTTCAAAAGGCTGTTAATTTAGAATAAGACTGTCAAGAAAAAAAGCTGAAATGATGAATAGTTCAACAATGTGGTCCAGCTTCCCTTACTGTCCAGATCTGAAGTCTGATTTGAGTACCTCACAGTGTCTACTAGTCTATAGCTTAGGTTTTCCTTTCATGGAAACTAGGTGAGATGATGAAGATGGATGATGATTGTTGATGATTGGCACTCTGTTGTGCCATCACAGTCTGAATTTGGATTATGGATAAGATGCATGTCTGGATCACAGATACACTCCTGTGTGTGAATGAAATTAATACTCCTGGGAGGTATCTGAAATTGAAACTGTTTTATAGGGACTGGTAGAGATTGGAGTATAAAAATATAGCTGACAGCAGGAGGTTGGAAAACCATGATGACTATTACCAGTTTTTCTATCTGTAGAAGAAGAATTACAGCTCTTCTCCAAATGACTGCTCAGTGAAGAAACCTTAGAAGCATTTTTCCATTTAGTATTTAGTCTAGGTGCTGTTCAAAGGATCTCAATCAACAATTTGGGATACTCCTTCTAACAGGCCTCACAAAAATACAGTCTTTTGATGTCTGGAAAGAAACCAGATAAAAGCCAGACAAGATTTACTTGGAGCAGTGTTCAAAGATGATGTGCTAAACAAAGCATGAAAACAGATACTGATCAGTGAGTTCAAAGTGAGAAAATACAAGATACGGATTCAGTGAATATCATTGCTTTTGCATAGTTAAGAGGGAACTGGGAAAAAAAAAATCTGTCATTATGTAATTAAAGGCTATTTGAAAACATATGTGCACAACAAGGTTTAACTGCAGTTGTATATTCATCCTCAGTGATGGTATTTCCTAACTGATAATTACTAGGTCTTCTATTTTAGTGTTGTTTAAACCAAATAACTGTTTTTTAATGTATTTACGCACTCCAGAATATGCACATATTTCTAAACCAGCTATCCCTCTGTATTCAGGCCATGCACAGGTAGGAAATATTCATGACCTATCATTAAATAAAAAAATAGATAAATATATTTAAATATTCAAAAAGAGACTAAATTAGTGGTTAAAACCCATAAAACATCATGAACCAGAAATAAATTTGTACATGATAAAGACACAGTAAAATAAAAATAAAATGATGCCTATGAGAGTTCAAATAGCTGATAACTTTCAGTCAGGAAGGAAGGCAAAAGGATTTTGAATAAACAACTTTAATTACTAATGTGATAATAGTACATTAATAGTACAGGAAAAAATGACACATTGGAAATTGTTTTCTAAATTAAAGTCTGTTATCCCATTGCTTACTTGCTTTTACATAAGACTGAAAGTATCTGGTTATAAACACTTCCTTTAAAACTAAGTGTTGGGTATATGGACCCTTGATTTAAAATCAAGCATGTGTCTAAGTACTTTTCTTCATCCTTGAAACAGTGCAAATATGATCCTTTGAACATACAACTATTCACCTTGCCATTGAGAACAAGTGGGGAGCAGCGTGCTGCTTACAAAGGCTGGGGTTCCAGTGGGTCAAAGGGAAGCCCAGAGATTAGTGATAAATCTGGGTGGAATAATAATAATTAAAAAAAAAAAAAAAAAAAAAAAGTTGAAGTGCTTAATTTTCTTCCCTAAAATTGATGGAAAACACTTGCAAACATGCCAAGAAAAGATGCATTTAGACATAATATAAAACTATCAGAAATAAAATAAAGTTCTAAATGTAGTGAGGCATGAAATACAAAACCCCTATCAGTAGAGTAAACCCATAGTATCTTGTATTAAGAAGATTATGTGGGGATTAGTTCCAGTGTAACTGCCATATGAAAATATATGACAACAGGTGTTTTTAAATTACTGTAACAAGGTGGAACCTTCTCTCACAGCCAGAAATTTTGGCAACAAAAGAAATTGGTTTTTAAGAATAAGAAGCTACAGACAGCTGTGACAAAAAGAAATCTACTGACAGCAAGTGGAAGTCTCCTGCTTGCATTTATCATGGACTTGAGTGCTTTCCATAAACTCAGCCATATGCTGTTTAAAAAAAAAAAAAAAAAAAAAAAAAAAAAAAAAAAGAAATATTTTTTTTCTGTTGAAAAATTCCTCCCCTACTTTGTTGAAACTTCTGCTAGCAGCACATTTCCTACTAGCTTTCCTGAGATTACGCATCATTTCTATGTTGTCTAGCAGTGAGTCACAAACAAACAAGGAAAAAAAAAAAGCCTCAATAGTGAACTCTCCATTCAACATAAGTATTTTGGTCCCTGGATGTAGCAGCTTAAATCCAACTTTCGAGATAAACAACATCCAGTAATTGGTAAAGACTCACGCAAGACTTACTGTCTCACTGGGATACTGTTAAGGGATCTTCTAAGCCACTGACCCACATAGGAGTGAATTGATATGTAATGGTTTTCCCACACATAAATATAAGATCAAATTGGAGCTCACATTCTTGAACCTGAAAAGAAACACTGTCTTTGAACCACCTCTGTGCTTCTGGAAAGCCTGGTTAATATTGTCTTTGTTGATGCTTCAAAACTGAATCAGTGGCTTTAATTTTTAGAATGTGAGTTAAAGCCAAGCATTGCAATGAATGAAGGAAATTAATGGACAATTAAGTATCTGTATCTATCTGTATATGTATCTATATCCCCAAGATTGCATCCTGATATGGAAATTAAGTACTGGGAAATGGAAGCCAGAGACGGAGCCAAAATGATGCATAGACTACTACTGCACTAGTACATAGCAGAAATTTCACCTTGATTCCATGCTTGACTGAACTTTGAGCCTATTGGACAGAAAGGTGTTTGTTTGATTGTTTTTGTCCTAAATTACATGGAGTTTAAGTCTCCCTGTTTGAGTTGAGATTCATTTCAGCCTTCCCTAGGTGCCTAGAGTATGGGCATTTGCATTTGAGTTAATTCTGGGCTACCTGCTTGGCTTCTGCTGAAGCTCATTAAGATGCAATCAATACAGCCAAGGAGGCTGATTGGCATTCATTTGACCCCATATCAACATCTATTTAAGATGAGATAACTCCATTAACTACTGGCAGACTCTCTGCTGACTACAAAGGAAGCCAAGATTATTTTCTCAGATACAGATATCTACATTGTAGACACCCCCACTCTGATATCGCTCGCAGACCTCTTGACTTATTGTTGTGATGCATGAGATTCTACTTGCCAGTTTACATGCAAGTGAATGAGGAACTGGCTCAGTTGGGGTATTATCAAATATGGGTATGCACATGCACAAGTATGGACATGTACATATGCTGAATGATCCCCAAATGCTCCAAGTTCCATGAATGGGAACAGTCTGTGTGTGCCTTCCAGTTCATCAGCTCTGAACCACTATCAGTGCTGGGAGACACAAAAACTGTTTTAGGGGCTTTCCATGTATTTAACGATTAGCCTTAAGGAGGTACAGTCTAATCCTTGGGAATTAAAATAGTGATTTTTATGAGGTTGAAAAGGAATAGTTCACCTATACCAAAGATTTTTTAAGTACAGTCTCCAAATGTTCTTTTAAATTCTGAATATTTATGCTGTCATGGCACTCAAGGAATCTGCAGAAAATGATAGTTCATAACGTCTTGGTAGGAGCTGAGTTTATAAATATTCTCTATCATTTTTTCAGCTGACCTATATCGATCAGAGGCATCTCCATACCATCTCCACAGGACAATGACATAGAAGTCCTTTATTATAGCATAAAGAGAGCAGGAAAAAGTTTCTCTGAGTTTCCATGCTGCTGCACCTTGCTGAAGCTCTAACAGCAATCACAAAGGGTAACACACACCACTTTTAAAACAATAGCTTAGAGAGAATTGTTTCAGCAGGTCTCAAGCAGAGCACAGATACAGGTGTCTGTTTTGGAGGTATTTACCAGAGCAGAGCCTAAGTTAGCATAGGCTGACATGATTTTGCTGGAGCCAGCAGAGCCATCTGATTTACTCTGCATGAATGTCTGCCTCTAGTTTTATTACACTTCCAACATTTGTGTTTATACATGTGGGTTCTTTTGATTTTTAACGCTTTTTGGCATCGCTAACCTCCTGCAGTTGAATAGTTAAATACCCTCCCCCCTATGAACTTAATAGTATAAGTGGCATTTGCAGGGTTTTTAAGAGCACTTGCCAAGCAAAAGCACTTTCAACACCACAAGAAAGTGAGTTCTTATGGTCTCCTCGTGGGAAATATGTGCAGGGGCTTTGCGTGGTGGCACTGCAGTCTGCAAATCCTGGCACCATTTGGTTTAACATGTGCCTAGGAATGCCTGCCCTTCCTCTGCATTCAATTTTCCTGTCTCCAGCTTTATTTAGTCAGATGTTTCTCTTGTGCATCCAGTAAAACTCAACCACAAAAATGAGTAGTTGCTGTTTATAAAATCAGCACATTGTTATGTAATCCAGATGACAGTAGAAGTGTGAAATGCTGTTAAATACTTGACTATAACCACAGTTCAGTTAGATCTAGACAGTTAAAATGTAGTGGCGTCTAGGTTTCCTGAAGAGCTGACTCTAGAAGCGGGAGGCCCCCTTTGCTTTCAGGGTATAGGCAACAGAGTAGCTCTCACAGAAATCTACACACTTATTCTGACTTGCTTCTCTTAATGAAGAATTCAAATTTACAGGAGGAATAAAAAAATATTAGATACATTCATAGCTACAGTCTCTTGGGATAGGTAGTTTGATCTTATGGAACAATATAAGTAAGAAATACATTGGGAAAACAGTCTCCTTTTTTTTTTTTTTTTTTTTTTTTTTTTTTTTTTACAAAAAAATTTGGAGTAAAGCTGTAATCTCTAAATTGAGAAAGTGGTGTGGTAAGGGGTATACAGGGGTATCAAATATGAGAAAAGCAATGATGCCATCCTTAGCAAGTTTTCAAACACAACATCATTCTAGAGCTTTCTCTTAAAAATATTAAACTTCTGGGAAATTCCAGAATATTTCCATTTTCTGAGAGGAATTATGAACATAGATAACAAAGCAGTTTTGTTAACAGAAATACATTTTAATAAAATTATTTCATCTCCTTACTCCTAATGGGAAAAAAATAACAATTTTGCTCTGAGGAGGTCTGGCCACTTGGCTTTAGGTCTGGTTTTCTGACCAGAAATAGCAATTATTAAATATATATATGTTTTCTTGTTCATACATTTTTTTTTTTTTCTTTCAGTGCTATTAGTATGCACTGGAGAAAATTTTGTTCTTTCTTTTCAACTGTGATTACCTTGCCTAAGACTACCTATCAGAAAATGTCCTTGGTTCACAAATGTATTACTCAGTTTAGAAATTAATCACTCTGAAAATGAACCAGAATCGATAACGTGAGACATCTTCCTGCTCCAGTTCTGGGGTCTGCCTACAGAGCCCGCCAAAATAAATGGGGAGGAGTAGGAAAAGAGCTGAGCAATAAACTTCACATAACCTTGCATTGCTTCCTAAGACTCGATGTGGGAGAAGGCTACAGATCACCATAATACTTGGTGGATGGTTCAACCCACTATATACCACCACTGATGACAACATTTTTAAAACTTAAAATTTAGACCAATTGTAGTATGTTCACATAAAAAAGATGGGAAAGTTTCTATTGATTAACTCCACACCCAAATATATAATCTTCTGTCAAAGTATCATACAAAGAAACAATGGCTAAATTCAAGACACCTACATTTTTCCATAAAACAAGGAAATATTGTTAGCTTGAGCCTCACACACAAAAAATGCCATAAGGAAATGAAATACCTCCCTCAGGTTCTCTTAAGAAGTGGTATTTCTTTAGCCATAAGGACAGGAATTCTGTACAAAACAGGGAAATACTTCATAAATCAGAAGGACCTTGGGATTTGGGAAAAGAAAACCATGGCGCTCTCAGACGTTATTTCATTTCCCTGTCCTAGGATTTCCAAGAAGCAAAACCCATTTGCTTCCTTTCTCTGAAACATTCATCTCACAGTTTTGGAGCTCTCATCATGGTCCAAGTATTCAGAATCTGTCTTTAGGAAATGTCGCCTGGATCACCATCAGAGACAGTTACGTTGACTTCTGCTTTGCTGGTACTGGGTGAATTTTTACCTGGATTTATTCTGTTTTGTTGCAGTCATCTGTAATAAGAACCAGAAGCATCTTTGAAGCTACCTCCTGCTGCCCAGCTGTCTTTGGAAAATCCCATTGCTAAACTCACAGTGGTGATATGTCAAAAGCATAATTCATCACAGAGTCAGCTCCAACAACGTCCTTACTTCTCAACAAAGTCCTTACTTCTCTTACGTTGCCCTGCTTGGTTCTGCTATCTCCCCATCTCTGAGTTTCTGTCAGTTCTGGAGACTCCTCAGATTATTATTAGAGGTAAAAGAGAAGAAAATTTCAGCTCTTTATCTGCAATTTTCATAGTCCCAGTGCAAGATGACAAACACCTTATGCCAAAGTGTGACTTCTGTCCATTGTTCACCTTCCCCCCCCCCCCACAGAGGGTAGTAACAAGCTCACCATATTTATTTATTTATTTGTTTGTTTGTTTGTTTGTTTGTTTTTTCCAGCTCAAAGGCACAGAATTTAAGCAGAGATGGATCCCATTTGGGAGATACTACTCCCAAAATCATAAAGAAAGATTGTAATTTCTGTTTGTCCATAGCACTTTCTGTGGAAGAGCTAAATGCTAAAATCCATACTGAACAAGCGCTGGGTTTTTCTACTTAAAAAGTGAGCAATTGTTTTCCTCTCACATGTAACAATGGTGAAAAAGCAAGATGACTGTTCCCACGAACTACTAGCTAGGAGTGCTGCTGCATGCATTGGTAAGAGTTATCATTTCTTTCTTGTCTTTTCCATCTCTATAGGGGAAGTTATTCCCTATGTATATGGCAGTCTTCTTCCTTCCTGACATTTGAACCCAGTCCAGATCATAGAATACTATCTCTGATGCACCAAAAGTACTGGCAAAGTGAGGCGTTTCATGTAATAGTAAGCAAGGGCTGCATGCTTCCAAAACTGTTTGGGACCTGTTTTAATAATCTATTGGCAGCTGCTGAAGACAATATTCAATCTGATTGTTGTCATTTCATTATTCTTCTTCGAGTTCTTCCCACAAGAAATCATCTTCCTTTCCTTTTCCCCTATTGTGATTGTTTCAGGGAGATTGAGCAGCAAGACAGGCCCTGGAGGCCTAGCCGTAGGCAAATGTTGTGTATCTGCGCAGGCAGGCATCCTAAAGCCTTGGTCTGGGCTGTGAGGTAAAGCTAATCCCTGTTGGCCACCCACACATCTATTTTTTGGGGGGACAGATACCCGGCAACTCCTGTGACTATCTCCTACCCCCAGGCCCTGCAGCAGACCCTCTGCTGCACTCCTTTTTCCAGGAAGCGCTTTTAGAGACAGATGGGATCAAATGCTATCTCAAATCTAATTTGGGGATAAGTGCATTATCAGACCATGTGTCATGAACAGGGGTTACTTTTATGTGGATGTTAAAAAAATAAAAGAAAAAAAGCATAAATATTTTATAGAAGAATGTTCCGGTGTCCCATTCCCCCAACAAATTATGACTCACTATTTTGAGTAAATGAATAGATCATACCTATGAAACAGACTTTTTAAAAGTAAGAAATTAAGGACTTGCATGAATTTGTGTCACAGACTCCATTTTATAAGCAGTATTTTATCATTCAGTGTACAGAATGAAAATAGAGAGCTCTGTTTCATTGGTTACTCATATCCAGCCATTATGAAAATAATATATTTGATATAATTCATTTGACATTTGAGGGGTTTAAGGTTCCTCTGACAAGATATAATCGACTTATTATGGAGAAACAGAAGCCTTCCTTGTTACAAATAAATTATTCCTAGTCATGATTGAATTATTGTGTATTCAGTGAAACCAGGATGGTGGGACTTCCAGTAGAAGTGGATATTTTATAATCAGGCCTGTTTGATAAAAGCCAATTCAAGTCACTTTATGTTTTCTCTCTTCAGTGCTCTGATTAATGAGTTGCATTACTTTTCTAAATCAACAAATTAGGTCTTTCCATATTTTCACATTAAAGCTGTTACATCAAAGTATATATATATATATATAAAAGCCTTTCCATTTTATGCACAAAGACTGGATCAACAGCTTGGCTAGACTGTTATTTTACTGTATTTTGTTGATTTTTTTATTTTATTTTATTTTATTTTTTTTTAATTGCATACAGTCTTTGTGAAGTGAGGCTGGCTCAATGGGTGGGGTGTGAATTGTCAGTTTTAAGTCAAACTCTAATGTAATTTTGGTGTTAACATCAAATCTGTCTATTCTATACAATTGCTTCAGGGAAACAAGGCAAACTTGTATCATTTTGCTGGCATCAAAGAATTTAAAAATGCATCTCCACATGGAGCGGAGGCAATGCAGCTATCCAGGACTGCAGAACAATGCCAAACATGCTCAGGACTGAGGATACAGCACAGTATGCACGACCCTGCGAGTTCGGCTTCCATGATTTCAAAGGAATTTGCACATGCAAAACCTTTTTATGTTTTTTTATGGCCTGTAAAATAGATCAAAATAATGTTGCATGGTGGAGACATAAAAACAGCAATAAAAATAAGTCTGGGATGACAACTTTGGGGACCAGAATAACACCTGGTGTGGAACCCTGCAAATACCACCAAAAGACCAGGTTCAGGTCTTCAGAAGCTTCTGATTACAAAATTTTGAAGCAAATGCACATAAATTACCCAGCAGCCACTGGCTGTTTCTCTAAATTTCCAGAAATATACCTTTCACAGGAGCCACTTATTATTTCTGCATATCTAAAAAAAAAAAAAAAAAAAAAAAAAGATTTCATAATATCACACAGAGTAAAAAAAGAAGAAGGGCAAACCTGAGGGCCACAAACTGTATCCTTTGTTTTCCCTTGTTTATCCATAGAACAAAAGTGACTATTTCTTTGTTCTTTGCTATTATTATAGGATAAAATGTATCATGTGTGTCTGGCTTCCTAGCTCATAAAAAACTCTATCCTATGCTGTGCTTAGTGTTACCACACAGGGTCACCTTGAGTCTGAACAGATCAAAGCAAACAAAAAAATGAACTACTGACACCACTAATACTGAAGAAAACTAGAATGATGCAATATACATAAAGTCACCTTAAGTCTCACTAATCCACATATACTGGTCCTGCCTCAGCTCTGTATATTTATCTTATTGCCAGTTACAAGCAGTGCAATTCACCATGACACAGAAGGGTTTAAAAATTAGCCTCCAGCTATTCCACTAAGTACCATTCACTAAAACGTGATGATCACTCACGGGAAAGTTTGCAGGATCTTGCAAACTGCCCGTTGAGACTGAATGGTAAAGTAATATACTCTCATGAGTCCCTGCTGCTTTTCAAAGCACAGCTCTGTAACCCTTGGCAAAAGTCAGAATAATCTCATGTTGCCATACATTTAAATCTCTTAGGTGGCTTTGAAGTCCCCAGCATCCAATGTCTCCATCATGCTGACAGGTTTTAGTCTTCAGTTGCTTCTTGATATTTGGCATTCCTTGTAATTTTCCAGCTCTATCACTCAAGATAACTTTGACATCCTTTATGTTCTTTGTTTCTTTCTGCATTTTTCTGATTTTTTTTCCCTGGAGCTGTGAGTCATATTTCTCACCTATTTACAAATTCATTTTATTTATTTATTTATTTATTTTTCCCCATGAGTCAGCTGATGATGCTTGCTTTTCAGAGAGGCTTGTGAAATCAAGTGACAGAAATAACATACATACATAATTGAAATACAGACTACTTAACATCATTGTATTGTTTTCCCCAATTTGGCAAAATTAGATAACACTCACATTTGAAAATAAATGACTGCAGTCGATAGAGAACATAAGGTTTAATACATATGTATACATGCTAACAAGGACTTCAGTTCCTGCTTCTCTTTCTGCTGTTGAGTGTAACTAGATGGGACACTTGTGTCTCTTACTGAGCTAATTATATCTGATAACTTATTACTGGAATTCAAGCTCTACGGAAACACAAGCTTTTTAAAAATCTGTGTTGCCTGCTTCAATAGAGCTCACTCTTGGCTATCATGCAAATGTATGTTCACAGGTTTTTATGTACCTTGCTGTAGACAGAAGATACCACCCAAAATACAAGTGATCAAATTTCTTTCTGTAAGATTAGGGACTCTGCATTTTTGCAATGGTAGTTCCTGGCTAAGGAACCACTAAGCACCATGTAGTCATAATTTAGTTATCAACCATAGTCTTTGTTAGTCAAATTTAACAGGTTCCTGCATAGCTGGGATAGGATTTGAACAACAGCCTTGGCAGTGAATGAAGGAAATGCAGAACATTTAAAATACAAAGAGGTTAAACCTGCTACTCTACAAGAGTCTGTCTCCAGCTCATCCACAACAAGAAGTGCTGCTAGGTGTAACTCCTCTTGTTACCATGGGAATAGAAGCAACTGATTTAGTAGCATGATAACCAGTTGGGTTGGGTTAATCTGTGTGTATTTCACTAGAGGATGTTTTCTCAGCTTCATGTTCCCAGTGTCATAAATATTAATCTGTTTATCTGACAACATTTAACAAAAATTGAAAAAGATCAAACTCTTCAAAATTATAGGATTTCAGGATTTGAACAAAAATGATTATTTTATAGAGGCTAAAGTTTATTTATTTTTTTTTAAGCAGAATGTATGGAAGAAAAGCAAAGCAAAACTGGTAGATTAGTATAGATTTTTAACTGCTTCTTGCTAAAATCTATTTCATAGACAAGTTGTTGCCAATAGCAAGGATATTTCCTCTGATCAGCAATAAAAAAAATGCTTAGGGATTGGCAAATGGATTCGATAAAATAATCTGAACTATCATTACTTTATAAATGATGTTTTAACTGTCCTCAATAACTGTAGAATGTGATTAGCTTAATGCCCTTCAATCAAGGCTAACTCTGGTTTCCCCACTTGAGACATGAATAGACTTTTTCTCAAATCAAAAATTACTTTACTAAGAGTTACGGAGCTTCACATTCCCATCTACTTAATTAGGCTTCCACTGTGTAAACAGGTTATAATTGAAACAGTAGATGTGTTCTAAAATTTATTTAAAGTCTAATCTAAGAAAAAAAATATTTAAGATATTTCTACTTCATAGATTTGTTGCTGTTGTTGTTGTTGTTGTTTTGTTTATAAGGGGATTGGTATTAGCATCAGGCTGTCTATGAAATAGCTTTTAACAAAGAGCTGTTAAAAATGTGTTGGGGATTAAAAATCAAATGTTTGGGTTGCCCATATAAGACAATTTATTTATTTATTTTTAATTGTATACAGAGAATATAAGTCAAATGTTGAATGTCTTTGTAATGATATTCAGATCTAGATGACAAACTAGATTCTGCATGGCTAAGTCACAAACTGGTTCAAAATTCAATTTGATTCATAGAAAAAATTCACCCAAGAACTATGAAAACCAAAGTTATGGTCTCTAATTTAGAAAGTCGTTAAGCCATAGAATTTTAAAGGGAAGTTCCTAAAAGAAATATCAATGCATATATATATATATATGCATAAAAAAAAAAAAAAAAAAAAAAAAAGAAAAAAAGCTAATGCTTATCTTTAAAGGTCCATAATTGGCTATTAGCTAAGCTATGCTAGATATGGCTAATGCTTAGCTCAGAAATTAAGCAATTGGTTCTGGGTCCTTGCTTTAGATTAAAAAACATAAAATTGTTTTGGTTGACATTAATCAGTCAAAAAGGACTAATCAATCACCTCCTCTATCCATCTACAGACTCCTGTATCAATTTAGTATTTCAGATACATTAAGAGCTTGTCTTTCTGTACAGTGCTTTCATCTTGAATATCGTCCAGACTTAGGAAGAAAAATCTAAAACTTCTCTTAATATTTTATCCAAGTGGAGGACTTCTTTGGCTGAGAAACATTTGTTATCTGCATTACCGCTTGTCTGGCTTTACCTCTCATGCCTCAGGTAAACCTGCTTATGTCTTTTATCAAGAACAAAAAGAGTGTTTACAGCTTGCATTTGCTCCTGAAGAAAGTCTGTTTTGCCATACTGTTACCACCAAATTTAAATCCCGCATTTTTTTTTTATTTTTTTTTATTTATTTATTTTTTTAATTGGTGTTAAAAGGAGTTTCCTGGTGATGACACAAGTTATAACACATACCAAAGTCTCAGCTCTTCTGCTGAGCGGTGGCAGCAGCAGAAACAGCAACTGAGGCAACTGTGAAGTGTCTGAGTCCTTACTCAGACAAATATCCTGATGATTACCAAATGTGAATTTAGGAGTGAGGTTTCATATATATTATATTATATTATATTATTTTATTTTATTTTATTTTATTTTATTTTATTTTATTTATTTCTATCTCACAACTCTCAGTGATTTCCCTGGTACAAAGAAGAGAAAAACAGCTTGTCAGAACTATACTACACTATACATCTTTATACATCAAGGTTTTGTTTGTGCCTCCAAATAGCAGTGGGGATGAAATCTTCTCTTGCATTGAATAATATCTTTTGTTGAAATTGATGTTTTTTTCAAAACATTTCAATCTCAGTGAAAAGTCCTCTGGGAAAACTTGTAAAATTAAACTCAAAATTGTTTGGGAAAAATCTTACTTTTTCTTGACATTGTTAGTTTCACCTGGGAATTCTATTCTATTTTATGTCATTTAATTACAGCTGCTCATTATAATTACAGTTTATATTATTTTAACTTTATTTCAGAATCACTAAGAAATTGCTACTTATGTTTTAATATTCATCCTACTTGAACAAATTCCTCCTTTTTATTAAATTGCAGAAAACTCCACACACAGAACATAAACAAAAGGGACATGGGAACAAATTTTGTTTCCACTTTGAAAAATCATCATTAAATATAAATTTCCTGTAATGATGTTGTAATAAATAAAATGAATATCAGTAATATTGATGGTGAATAAAATTCTAAATTTTAATGTCAAAATAATTTCTTCAGAAAAAATGGAAATTCCAATAATTTGCCAGTTTAATTTTTTAAGCTCTTACCCAGCATCCTTTATACATCTAAATCTCCTAGCTGACATGGAACTTATTTAAAACATAACTCTGAGGGACAGACTTATGAGATACATATCTCATTTCTGAGATAGGCCCAGTGGGACAGTAATTAAGCAGTCATCTTCCAACCTAGTTCAATAATAGCAAATAAAGCCTTGAAAATCAACCAAAACATTATTTGAACATATTTTAGTGTTGTTTATTATTAAATAAAGTTGTCATCTATATTTTGCTGCTGCCTCTCAGGCATTTCAAGAGACTCTGACACAGTGTCTGGAGCATTACTTTAATTAACACCTTCCTCAGGCAGAAGGTTGTAAATTTTTCTGCATCGTGCTTAGGGACATGGTTTAGTGGGTGACATTAGTAGTAGGATGATGGTTGAACCAGATGATCTTGAAGGTCTTTTCCAACCTTAATGATTCTACAATATAGTGAAGTATTCAGTAATAAAATAAAAATAATAAAAAAATAAAAATAAAAATAAAAATCTTTACTGTGATAGTAAGTTGTGCCCTATACTTGTTGTGCTTTGGGGATGGAAATAGAGCCTACGTAAGTCCTGTGAATGCCCTCAAGTTTCATTAGTTATTTGCCAAGAGAATTTATGTTGTTTCATCAATAGGTGTATCCCAAGACCATCAAGAACTACAGTTAAGGAAGCCTGAAGACTTCTTTGCCTGACTGATGTTGGGTCATCTTGATCTGTACAGACAGTTCCTGGACTCAGATAGCTTTGCTTTCTACCACATCCATTTTCTCTCTCTAATTCAGACTCCGTAGGCATTCACTTCCTCATCAAGAACAGCCAGGGAAAATCCCAGGAGGAGAAGTCAGTTGGCTTTATATCCCCTTTGTGCTGCTGCCAGGGTGCAATGTAGAGCTTGGCATAGTGGTATTCTACTTTATATATTTGGCACTGTGGTATTCTACTGTAGGAGCAGGCACAGATGCAGAACGACTTTCTAACCAGTCGCTTTTGATTTTTGTTTCTTGTCTTTCTCCTGCAGAAGGAGAATGTAGTACAATGGACTGTCCAGAATTTGTCTAATTTGTCTACGGTAAGAACAGAAAAAAAATACCACCAAGGGAAATAGGCAGACAAAAGATTACACTATCTTTTTCCTAATATTCCTGCCCAACAGCTGTGACAGTTGTCACAGAGAAATGCTTACTTTGTTTACTTAATCTGATGTGTCAGTGAAATACAATTTTGCCTTTTTTTTTTTTTTTTTTTTCCAATAAACATGATGATGGAAGAGCACTGAAATATATCCTACCATTTGGGAAAGTTACTATCAATAGGACCATTTTCCATCCTGCTTTGTTTAATGAAACATAATAAGACAGATAAGTGTAACCAGAGAGAAAAAAAATGGACTTTTAAGGAGAATTGTTCCAACATCTTTGGAGTTAACTATGTGCATTTTCTAAAGGCTTTTCTCACAAATGTTATACTCTGTGTGCCTGATGTGACCAGCCAAAGAGCTGCTTATTGATCCAGAAGCCTCATTACAACTTGTACAATGTGAACTTAGCATCACCGGTCATGCCATTAGTGTAATTATCTTATTTCATTAGTGCTAATGCCATTTTGCTTAACAGTATATTGGCTCACTTAAAAAGTAATGAAGATTTGCAATCAGAGAATGTATCCGTTAACTTCAGAGCATGCCTCTGAACTTGTCCTTGGTCATGGTAAGCCCCAGATCTGTTCTTTTCAATGGCACTGAAGTCCATGTGGCTTTGAGGGTGATGGCCCTCACACATAGATGGCACAATTCTGTTTAAATAAGCATAAGGCACTGATGGTCACACCTGGCTTCCTGGAGGTTATGAGAGACAGCTGTATCTCTGGGGTTTGAACCCTAAATTTTTATTTTATTTTATTTTATTTTATTTTATTTATTTATTTTTTTGTTACTCATCAATTTGCCAGTAACTGCAGGTCAGAGCCCACTGAGGAAGTCATTTTTCTCTCAACATCATGGTCTTGAATCACGATCTGACCTTTTGAAATGTGATGGCTCCATTTCACAGCAAACAAATGACTGTTGAGCATGATGCAAACACTGGCAGTTTTTTCTTTCAGTTCTCTGAAACACTTTCAGCCAGAAAAGTAATGTATATGTGCATCTTCCACAGGGGTTTTCTATTCTTTCTTTCACATGCTGACTATGAGTAGAGTAAAATGGCAATTCTTGTGGAGACTAGCAACACTGCTCATGTGCTTCGGTGTAGAAGTATTAACTGGGGGTATGCCTGGGGTATTTCATTGCAGGGAAGTGAAACTGATGGCTTGATCCTGAATGTTTGTTAATTTTAGCAGGTAAATCCTATTCCCAGTTAAGTAGAGGATGACAGGTATTTCCTACTCCTCCTTGTTCTCCTTGCTTGTCCTCCCATCAGGGAGTTCAGCAAGGGAGCAAGCTCCGGGGTAGCTCCTTCTCTACTGACTTTCTCCTCAAGCTTTTAGTCACCAAGCATAACATTCTCTTACAGGGCATGCTTTTACAATGGCAAGTTATCATCAGAGACACAAACACTTGAGCTTCCAATCCCAGATCACAAAGCACACTCAGGTTTGGTACTGTGATCGTTGCCTGTGTGAATACATCAGATTTTCATTTATTCAATTAATCCTTAATTAAACCGACTTTAACACTAGAGAATATGAGCAGTGTTTTTCAGCCAAGCAAAAAGCAGAAGCAATTGGATACTAGAATGGAAACTGTTCAGAAGAAAAGCAGAAATCTATGATGACAACTGAAAATATGTGTTATCACTCTCTTATCCTTGCTGTCAGTTATGAAAACACTTCATAGCCCATAGATGAGAATATACTTAAGAAAGAAGAGTAAAGAAGAGAAAAATGTCTTTCAGAGTGGACAAAACTTGGGTCCTCTGCTGCAGTTACACACAAATGAAATTCACTTGCACAATTACAGAATCACAGAATCACAGAATTTCTAGGTTGGAAGAGACCTCAAGATCATCGAGTCCAACCTCTGACATAACACTAACAGTCCCCACTAAACCATATCCCTAAGCTCTACATCTAAACGTCTTTTAAAGACCTCCAGGGATGGGGACTCCACCACTTCCCTGGGCAGCCCGTTCCAATGTCTAACAACCCTTTCGGTAAAGAAGTTCTTCCTAAGATCCAACCTAAAATTCCCCTGGCGCAACTTAAGCCCATTCCCCCTCGTCCTGTCACCAGGCACGTGGGAGAACAGACCAACCGCCACCTCGCTACAGCCTCCTTTGAGGTACCTGTAGAGAGCGATAAGGTCACCCCTGAGCCTCCTTTTCTCCAGGCTGAACAATCCCAGCTCCCTCAGCCGCTCCTCGTAGGGCTTGTTCTCCAGGCCCCTCACCAGCTTCGTCGCTCTTCTCTGAACTCGCTCAAGCACCTCGATGTCCTTCTTGTAGCGAGGGGCCCAAAACTGAACACAGTATTCGAGATGCGGCCTCACCAGAGCCGAGTACAGGGGGACGATCACCTCCCTAGCCCTGCTGGTCACACTGCTTCTTATACAGGCCAGGATGCTGTTGGCCTTCATGGCCACCTGAGCACACTGCTGGCTCATATTCAGCCGACTGTCAACCATCACTCCCAGGTCCTTCTCTGACAGGCAGCTCTCCAACCACTCATCTCCCAGCCTGTAGCTCTGCTTGGGGTTATTGCGGCCCAGGTGGAGGACCCGGCACTTGGCCTTGTTGAACTTCATACCGTTGACCTCAGCCCATCGGTGCAGCCTATCCAGATCATTCATCATCAGAATCATCAGAATTATGTGTAAGTGAAGATTTTAAGCAGTCCCTGTGGTCTCTATTTTTATTCCTTATGACTAGTTATTATTAATGGAAACTGCTGCCTTAGCTCTTCTGATTTGCTCTTAATCTTTATGACAACATGAATAAAATAATGTTTCAGATGACTTATTTCTTACCAGTCCTTGGAAATACACTGACACCAGTGTGTTGTTTTCTTTCACTGAGCTTTTGTTCCTCAAGGATTACCATTAAAACCACAGCTAATAGGCTGGGATATCTCAGTTTGCAAGTTTGGTCAGTCTCAGACATTTGGCATGGCATACAAAGGATACAAGAATTCCCATTTCTGGTGTCAGCACTGAATTATATCTTGTTCAATGCCCAAGAGTGCTAAAACCCAGTCTTATAGAACCAAATATATAAGCAGCTTCGTCATATATAATTAGTAAATCATATGCAATTGTGAAGCCAATCTGAGGCTGGAACGGTATTTAATAGTTGAAAAACAGTTGAAATATGTTTTTCATCCCAGTAGAACTATGAATCATCTTTATATTTACAGAAACATTGATTTTTACACTTTCCTCTCAATACTTTTGCACTAT
Source organism: Nettapus auritus (assembly GCA_011076525.1). Taxonomy (NCBI): domain Eukaryota; kingdom Metazoa; phylum Chordata; class Aves; order Anseriformes; family Anatidae; genus Nettapus; species Nettapus auritus. Next base: position 142,839 of record JAACYP010030678.1, read on the forward strand.
GATAGACAAGTATAAAAATCTTGTACATAAAAAAAAAAAAAAAGGCTCAGAAGTGGAAAATAATTTATTAAAATTTACACACAGTAAATGCTTTTAACATGCTAACAGCTTGAACAAGGATCACAAGGGACTTGCTTCTTGTAACATTATTTTAAAAGAATTTTTAGCTATTCCATGATAACCGAAATTCTCAGAATCAATGGATATTGTCATTCTACGAAAGACCACAGATGCCAGAGACGAATCTCCCTCAGCAGTCAGTAGTATGGATCTTTAATGTAAGGAGATGTTCTTTCCTGTCTGAAATATGCAGTAAACTCATATTCTAACTCCTTGCCTCCAGGACACAAGTCAGAGAAGCATCTTCAAAGAATACTGCAAAGTATTCACAGTGGAACATAAAATAAGAAACCTGAATATCCAAACCTTTCTGTTTATTCAAAATTGTTGCCTTATCATGCTATCATCATACAAAGAAATTGTTTTCACTATGAAGAGCAGTGGGATGAACACTAGAAATTATGCTTTTGGCACATATAGATAAATACATTCAGATAATAGTCTCAGTTCTGCACAGTCTTTTTCATTCTCTATGGAATGTAAGTCTAGACGGTATCAGAGCACTACCAAACACACAGTCAGAAACAAATTCACATAGTCAAACTGATGGATTACCAGATTTCTTCACTCTTTTCTAACACAGTGATTTTGTGAACTGTGCATTGTGGGTTTTGATTTGGCATTATGAAAGACAGACATGATAAATTCCTCATTTGTGTGCATTTATTTTTTCTCTATAGTCCTAGCTGCAACATGGATGACATGATTTCTTTAGAGCACATGTGAAGATAGCACCATTAGCGGTAAATCTAGCAGTATGATATATATGTAAAGTGTCTAATTTGGGGGAGAAACAGCTGCTCATTTCAAGATCAATCTCAGGTATCAAGAGTGTGAATTACTACTTTCTAATCTCCCCAGTCATGCCCCTAGACTATAAAACCAAAGGTTTTATTATAGAATTACTCCTAGAGAATCATCTAATAATTATCTGGTCTTTGAAATGGATACAAACTCACCATATCCTTGGGAGTAGCAGGTAAAGGTCACACACGGAAATTGCTTCCTCGCACACACAACCAGACATGCTGGCTATTGCTAGCTTAAAGACATTTATAACGACTACCTAAATCTTACTGAGCTATCAAAACTGTGTAAAGTATTATGGCTAGAATCTGGTTGGGATCTTCTTGCAAGTAGCCCTGCTGAAATTAATGGCACACATTAAAAGGGTATGATACTTCTCTGCAAGTATGTTCCTACAACTTTTACTGCATCTTTGCTTCTAAGACTCCATTGTAGTCAAAGGAAAGAGTCAGGCTCCCACAGAAAATAATTCAAAATCAGAACCTTCCTTTGGTACTTTGAATAGTCCTCCAAGGAGCCCTTCCTTTTGGGGATGCTAGTAGTGTGATGTGTATGATGGGAGCAGCAGCACCAAAGTGCAGCTAATGCTTTGTAAATACAAGCCCTGGCTCTCCACTACTAACTTCTCTCAAGAACTAGCATAAAGCTTCTCGGTGAAGGTAAAGCTGAATTTTGCTCTTGCTGGGCTGATGGCTGGGACCTCTCTGAATGGAGAACAGAGCCCAGGAGAGTCAGCCTTGCTTTTCCCAAGGCCACCACGAGTGCATGTTGTGGCTGAGAGGGTTGGGACTCAGAGGAGCCATCTCAAATTTTACGCATTGTGTGGATAATACTGCTCCAGGCACTTTTGTAGATGAATTATCAGTCTGGCTTCTCTGCCTTCTGACATGTGTGATGTGGACAAGGGGATCATCCTGCTTGGCTTTGCCAGCCCTCCTTGCCAGAATGCCTTCCTTGAAAGCCCATAGAGCAGAGCTATGCCATTCTGCTTTATAAAAATCCATTGAAAGGTAGTGGACAAAATTTTGGAATGGATTAGGGTATCTGTGGATGAATTTACCTCACTAGTGATGAGCACTTCTTTCTTTACAAATTTTTGTTTTGTTTTGTTTTTCATTGGGAAGAGGGTATTACTGGGAGAAAAAGATTCACCTGGCTAAATGTTCATGGTGACAGTTTTTGTATATTAAGTCTTTCCTCTGAGATTTGATTAATAGGAGCTGCAGACATCCAATAAGAAGGAGAAAAAAAAAAAAAGAAAAAGAAAAAGAAAAAAGAAAGAGAGACTATAAGGGAGAAAACAACAACCCAAAGCACATGCAAGAAACATATCGGAAGACTTTGATGTCCTGCTGCAGGGAAGCGGACTCTGTTTAGACAGACAGTGCACTAGGGAGAGTAGGAAGTTTGTTTCTAAATAACTCTGTCTTGTAGGAGAATTATCTAAAGTCTGTGTAAATAGCAAAAGGAGGGGGCCTGGTGGAAAGAGCAAAGTGGAGCAAGACAACTAAAACAAAGGGCCAGATGAGACAGTAATCATTAGCTCACACTTGAAGGAGATTTGTGGGAGTGCTCTGCCCCTGAACAGAAGTACACTGTGACTCTCTTTTTATTGTCCAAGGTTTCCAAAGGATTTCTGAGGAAACAACAACGGGTAGTTCAACATCCTAATTATAGCTTGCTCACCATCCATTTCTAAAGTGTTGCTGAGTTCCCTGGCACAACAGCTGTTTGAGTACACTTCCCAGAAGTCTTGGGCTCCTTGCCACAGTAAAGCACTTGATTTATGTCAGACTTTTACCAGGGGATCTAGGGGAGACTTGACTGTGCAGCTGATGATGTTTTTTTTCCTCAGACACAGGAGTGGAGAGAAGCCCTTGTCCTACTTGTTCCTACAGGTGTCCAGGTAAAGGCCCTGGAGCCAGCTGGTCCCTCACATGTTCCCTGTCTCTGGGGAAGAAAAATCTGTGGGACGAAGATCTTTTTCTTCCTCTTGCTAACTCATTTGACAAAGTGCTAGACTTGTTAAAAAGGATTTCTTTTTTTACTAGGTTACTGGAGGGTTTCAAGCTGCTAAGTACAAACCACAATTTTTATTTTTTATTGTAAAGGGAAGAAGTAGAAGCACTGGGCAAAACACCTCACAGCTTCCCAGCATGTGATCCTCTGGATTCAGGCCATGGAGTGAAGGAGATTGAATCCCTCTACATTGGCAGCAGAGGGATTAAGAAGAGTGAGTTTTGGCCCAATTTACAGTGCAGGCCCTATGTTTTCTGCATGCCACAGAGCCAATATATCGAAAAGGTTTACAGCTCAGATGAAGCTGGCTGAGGCAGCTTTTCTCCTTTTTGTATATAGAGTAGTCCTTATGTTTCCACTGCGTCAAGATTATTTGTTTCTAGGAGGCATGGAAACATATTCGACAAATAGTGCAGGCAAATCACATGGCTTGAAACTTTCTTGGCTGGAAGCTCCAGAGTGGGACTGTAACCGATTATAGTTTTTTTTTTTTGTTTGTTTGTTTTTTTTTTTTTTATATATATATATTCTAAGAAGGCTCAACAATCCTCAATACAGCTTCAAAAATAAAAGCTGATCACTATTTGCCAGTAAATAAAATTGATTTTACAGTTGTGACTATCAAGCTTCTGGTGTTCATACCTCATTTACAAACGCAAAGGTGAAGGACATGAGTAGAATAAGAATCTGAAATGTGAATGGACTGTAATTAAAAAGTACCATCAAATTCAAGGCTAAGCACTCTTGTGATCTAAGTACTGTCCAATTGTTTTCTTCAGCACTCCCCAAGTGGAGGTGGAAACTGGAGTGATGATGTAAGGGCAGTAAAACAGATAAAATGTATAGTGGCTCTGTAGTTAAGTTCAAAAGTAAGAGCTGGTGATGACAGGCAGTCAAAAGCCAGGAGAAAAGGAAGTTCAAATACATTTTTATTTATTTTTTCCTCAGAAATGGACACCATTAATAACTGCAGCAGAAAGCGTGGGATGTAAGAGGTTGTGGCCAAATTTTCAAAAGTCACAACTTTGTGTGCTAATTTCAGGAATATCTGACAGCCTGTTTTGAAGCAGGGAAAACCAAGATAATCCATCCAAACTTGGACAAGTATCCAGTGAAATCACAGCAGAGCTGGCAACAACCTACCCTAGCATTCGGAAGACTTTGGTAGCCTTGTCTCCAATCCCATCCAAATACCAGCTCCAGGGTTTGCACATATATGGACTTTTTCACAAAACTGTCACCATGAGGAATTTAGAGTGATGAGAGAAGGTGTTACTAGAGGCTGATTCATTTAAACATACTAGAGTCTTATCCTTAGATACAATCAATAAAACTTTCCCTATCTTCTTTGGCTTTATAAACAAAAAGGAAAAGTTCAGTCAGAATAAACCTCTGTAATTCAGAGTCTTCAATTAAACGCTGAATGTATACCACTATTAGAGACACACATGGTTTGTACATCTCTGAATGGTACTAAGAATCAGTACTGGCACTTTCATCACAAGCAGAAGGGTTTTTTTTACTCTGCTGTGAAAATGGATATCAAAAAACAGGCAATACCAGCTGATCTCAATAACCTGAAGATGTATCCTGTGAACAAACCTAAGAAATGAACAATAGTAATACCAAAGGACAGTGTTTGATTGAAAATGTACTTTTCTTGGCTTTCTATAACCACACTACCACTGAATAGTAGAATATTTCTTTATGAAATTTCCTTTCTATAAATTTTTGATTGTGCAACATTAATTTGTCTGAATTTGGTAAAATAACATGGATGAACATCCTTCTTTTTTTTTTTTTTTTAAATCATCAGAGGTCAAGTATCATAATCTGTAGGAGAACAAGTGTAAAAAAAGTATATATATATATTTCAAATTTCAATGCAGTTCTTGGCATGTTTGAAAAAATGCTACAGACTTGAAATGCTTCTAAATGTTAAGGGAATATAAAATGGAATGCCTTTTTAATGGTGTTAGTGGTTGAACTTTGGCATTTACAGAGAGTAGTTTTCCTCTGACAGATCAGTCTTTTACTGGTAAACTCACCAGCTGGTCCATACACAGGTTTATCAATGCCCTGCAACCATCCACATCAGAAATAACCAAGGTAGAAGGCAAGTGATAGAAATACTGTCCCAAATCCAACTGCAGTGTTATTTGAATACATATGCCTTGCATTTGCAGAATAATATTAGCCACATCTCTGTAAATAATTTGTCGGTCAACATAAGCTAAACTTTCTGAATTGTCAGTCCATATGTCATTACAGGGTATAGATAATTTTTTTTATCTACCTCCTTCAAGGCTAGTAAAATTGTCCATGACAGTTGTAGGAATGTTTTGTCCTGCGCTACAAATCTTGGGATCAAATTGTTCTTGGCTAATGAAGAAGAAGGTGTCCACTGTTAGTGGAGAGAGGAAAAAATACCCATTTAGGTGAGTGATTTCCCAGCTCTTCTGAAGATTGTAACTGCATAGTTGTTTTTAACCACAACTAAATTTTAGCTGGGAGAGGTTAGCTATACTTTCAAAATGGCTACCCAGAAAGGGCTAGGTAACAACTTTGGCACAAAGGGATTTCTTATTAAGGTGGACCTGATTTCACCATGCTGGCTTTTGGGTGTCATTTAATACATGTGATGCTTGGGGTCAAGTGGAAAGAGAGTCAAAATATTCTGTTCTCTTACTCCAGTGAGCTAGATAACCTTCCAGCTTCTATTACTCTCCGAAGTAGGAGAGCCCAACCATAGGTTTGGGCTTAAGTTGAGACCAGGAATGGTGACAGATTTGAACTCTTCTACAATTTATTTCTTAGTCTTCAAAAAGTGAAAAGAAACTTTTTTTGATTTATTCAACCTTATGCACAAGACAGAAAAAAATATCAGAGCTTCAATCGTCCAAGTTTTGAGTCATATGAGTAGCGATTTATTCACATCAGTTCAGTGAAACCATCAGCTTCAAAGAGATCACATGACTTCAGATTTGGAGGATCAGTCCTTATTTAAGAAATATTTTGAAGAGTGAGAAAACGAAGAACTGTCTTTTCTAATATTCCCTTCCTGTGTAATTTATTTACATTTTTATAAACATTGATTAGCACAGATGTTCCTAATAAGACTTTCACATCTGATATGAATACATTTTTATTCTATTTTGCCCTTGAGAAGTTAAAAAGAAGAAAAAAGATTTCCCACCCCCTAATTTCCTTTAAAGAAAAAGAGAGGTTTTATTTATTGTACAAATGAAAAGAAAATATGTTTGTGGGTAGATCTTGTGTGTGTTCTTTGGCTGAACTACCTTTTAGTCAGAAACAAAGATGCAACTCCAGAAACCAAATCTTAATCAACACATGTATAGCATTACATTACCAAGTTATTTTCATTATGTATGAGACGGAATAAATATTAATACTAACCCTGGGCAAGAGACATTAAAATAATTTCAAAAATCACGGTATAAGTAAGTACGCTGACAATGAGCTCATTGTCTAGCCTTAAGTATCTTTTAAGAAGCCAACTTAATCAGGAAATGCTAGCAGGCTTTTCCACAAAGAAACAGTTCAAGGACTACTAGTGCAGCACTACAAATTTCTCTTCTACACAGATACTGGCTCATTGTGACAGAGTTCCCTCTGTGACAGGGCTCTAGCAAACTTAAGGCAAAATAACCAATGGATCTAGCTTCATTGGTGTACTTACAGGGTTAAAAATGAATGAAAACTCTTTAAAAAAAGCATACTAATAAATTACTTTTACTTCCTCTGCACTGTTGACTCATTAATTCTTATGATTTTTTTTATATATTTTTTTCTTTTTCCTATAGATTGCATTAATCAGGATGAAGGAAAAAGACTCCAGGCAAACTATAGCTCTTGGGTTTCATTTCTAGAAGACCAGAGGAGTATGTTTTATATTGTAAAAGCCCATTTTCCATGCCTGAGAACTTATCTGGAATCTGGCTAGGTTCAGAACTCTGAATTGCAATTTTGAACATTTATTTCTAAGGGGCAAACAGTAAAACATGTTATAATGACCATTACCCAGTTGTTTTGCTATTTACTTGGGTAGACCAACATCCAAGATAAGATGTGGACTGAGGGTCTGTGGATCTCTATAAAAACTTTAGGATATTCTGGGAAAGTCTCAGTGGCTTTTTCACTTTGAACTTCCTTTGGGGTTCTTCAGAGAGGCCTGTGTTGCTCATTGACTTTAAAGGCAATATAGGGGACTGTTTGAACATTAACAGATTAAGTTCCCCAGGACAACCAAATTATTCTCACAGCTGGGGTGAGGTGAGGTGCGCTGAGTCAACGAGTAGCTCAGACTTGGTGCATAGGACCTTTAGCTAGGCAACAGAGAATCTGGGCTCCATGTCTTGCCCATATCAAGACTTAATTATTCACACAAAGTGGAAGGGATATTATTAACAACAGTGAGTATTGGTTCTGAGCCAGCCTCCCTCTTCTAACCTCATATTACAGTGGTGTTTGAGGCACGTATTGGGAAAATGAAAGTTAAAGTATATATCCATCCTTTGTCTATTAACAGTCTGACATTACTTCAGGTTGTAGAAAGAAATGAACTAGGTTCACCTATGTCCAGGGAAAGTGTTCCAACTGCTAAGGTCATAGATGGCAAAAGGACAGCATCTTCATCATATATATTTTATTGATTTGATTGAAGAAATAAAAAATATTTGGTGAATTGACACTGAATACAGTTTGATCTTTTTTGTTATATTGCAAACCTGAAAGTTGCAGTGTACAGTCCCTCATCTATCTCCCTGTATACACATGAATGAAGGCACAGTGAAAAAAAAAAAAAAAATCAATTCAAACAAAAATGAACTCCCCAAAATGTTAGATTCCAAGCTACAAGGAGGACCAGATCAGATGATCACAATATGTGTTTCCATGTAAATTTCTTCTCCACTTTTGACTCCTTTTTGCATCCTGTGATGTGGACAAATATGACTAGTTTTCTGTCTAAGTACGTTTGAGATTATTGATGATATCTTCTTTTAGAAGACAGAAAAAATCCGTACCAATGGATCCAATCCATGGTCAGGTAAGTTCCATACTGGACCCTTTACAGGGTTAATGTGACAAACAAACAATGAACTAGGAGAAAAATATTCATTTCTTTCTAGATACAAGATAATTTACAACAGAGTCTAACGCAAATAACCTCTGGTCAACTAAGGCATCATTCTGAATATCATAAAACAGAAACTTTTGACTAGTTTGCTTGGGCTCTTAAAAAATAGTGCTTCTGGCACTATCTTCTGGAAGGTTCTGCATTGCAGTGTATGGACCTGGAAAACTGATACTTGGTTTACACGCTTGAATCACATACCTTAACTTAGATAGTGTGAATATCTCCAGCATGACATAACATGCTATTTTAGGATCAATATGTAAGCAAAGTCAAGCCTTATAATGAAGCCAAAAATCTAAAACAGTAGAAGTAATAATCTAATTATCAAATGAAAAGAAACAAACTTTTTGGTCTGACACTGATTTTATATACTGGAGAACAGTTTTGCCACTTTCTCTGGACTTGCAGAGCACTGGTTTAACAGCAGACTCAAATGACTAGTTGTAAATCCCACTGTTGATCTGTCTCACCATACTAGCATTAGTTATGTGGCCAGGAGACAATGATGGTTTTACAACATTGAGACTTACACACTATACAGAATAGTCATAAGACTGTTGACTTTAGAAAGATGACTTAACACTTACTTGCACAGGAGCTCCAATTCAACCTCTGCATTTTTGTTTATTATTTGAAGTATTAGACTATTTCACCAGGTGCAGCTCTGAATCACACACAGTAACATGTGAAGCTGAAACTCAGCTTGTTTTAATTTTACTGGAACACAATTTGCACAGCAAGAGTTTGAAGTTCTAACTAAAAACCTGATGATTAGAGGAAAACACTGAAATATAACATTTTATAGACATCATTGTATTTAAATTGCTTCAGGAACACTCCAGACTTCCAGACTTGTTAAATGGAGTGGAAAAAATATCTTAATTATGCAACTGAGAGCAAAGGCAAATTTACTTCACCTACTTTTGAATAAAAAGAGAAGAAAGAATATTTAAATTTTGAAAAAGGACTTAAGATCTTAGCTTCAGTCCTTAGTGGTAGGGTATTTTTAAAATCTTTCTCTCTCTCTTTTTTTTTTTTCCTAAAAAAAAAAAAACCACTAAGGTTTCTGGTTGTCTTCATGTAGGAAGATAAGTTTCACCTTCTGTTCACTTTTGGGTGCAATGTTTTCATGTTAACATCTTATATGGGAAATTTAGTGTCCTGCTTTCCAAGAAGAATGTGGAACTAAGAATAAAAGTCACTGTACAAATAAATACTAGAGAAAGCCTGGAAGGCATAGAACTTCATGAGCGTTTATCCAACCTGAGAAAGGGAGGTCATGCTCAAAGAAACAACTGTTTTGTCTGTCTCTGCAACCCTATGTTGGTGCCAGAGGCTCTGGCCTGAAGGAGTCATGCAAAGGAAGACCTGCTAGGAAATAGAGATGGAAGAATTAACTGCTAACATCTGAGAACTACACAGAGGCTACTGTTGAGTCAGAAGTTGAGGAATGAGATGTGAGGATACCAGTATGCATTTGCCTTTTGTTTATTGTGACACTCCAAAAGGCACAAGAAATTTTGTTTCTCACAGGGGCCAACTACAATTTAACAGGAAAAAAAAAAAAAAAAAAAAAGACAAAGGTGATAATTATTTAGAATTGTGTAGTTAGACGAGGAGTAAGAAATCTTTAACCCAAATTAAAGTTTTCCCCATATTCCATGTATTCAGTTTCATTGCATTTTTTATCAAATTATTACCACAAAATCTAAAGTCCAGCTACAACAATAGAAACAAAATGTTTAGCAATTATTTTAAACTTAGTACGTATGTGGAAAAGTCAGTTCATCTTTATGATTGAGGGATGACCACAAAATTCACAAGTGATGAAGTACAGAGAAACCATCAATGCCAATTACACAAGGCTATATCCCTAGAGTGAAAATAAATTGGTTATTTCAACCACCTCACATTGCTTTGTTTGATTTATATTGTGTCATCCTTTCTCTTTATATTTATTATAATGTTTTCAATACTTTCAATTACCAGTGCTGGCTACTGTCCTTGGGTAGGCACCTGAAATAATTTTGTATCTAACTGCTAAAACATCAACAGGAGAGCATTACAATATTAGTCATATTACTCACTTTTTTTTTTATTATTATTATTATTTATTTTTTATTTTTGTCAGTGTTATAACTGTTGCTGTCTGAAGATCTCAAAGTACTTTATAAATGTTGATTACATTTCATAATTAAGACCTTTGTGAGGCAGCAAAATTTATTTCATGAGCTATTTTACTCTGAAAAGATATCAGTGTGTAATCCCAGATAACATGAAGATCTCAAGTAAAGGGAGGAGGCAGATGGGCCTTCTGATCCAGTGGTTGTAAAAAGAACTGGTATAGACTTTTTTTTTTTTTTTTTTTTTTTTTTTTTTTTTTCCTTAAATTGAGCTATCCATTATGGTTAGGGGTGTTTAAGGGTTAGGGGTGTTTAAGACCTTAGGTTATGACAAAAATACAAGTGATTTGTAAGATGGTAGTGTGACTACAACTACTGTGGAGAAAATAGAGAGGAGAGGTAATATTTTCAGTATTAATACAATCGATATAAATACAAAAGTATATTTGCACTATTCCCAGTAAAAAGCAACTGTAACCTGCCAGTCCTTTAGAGTACCATATAATTAAGATGCTCATGAACCACAGCAAGGAAGAACTCCTTCAGATGCTACATCATCAGCCAAGAAATATGATTGGAAGTTAAAATATCATGTGAGTGTCTTCCTTCTTATCAATCTGAGAGGGGTTGGGGCTGTTGAATTATAAGACTTCACACAGCATAGACCACAGTAGAGACTTTTTAAAGCATTAGCAATTTTGAAGGTCTCATTTTAGTGAAACATCTTGGTACGGTTTGTTTTCCTGCTGATCTCTGGAAAGATCCTTGAAAATATCCCAAATTGGAACTTAAGACTGCTATATGCTACAGTAAATGGGCCTACAAATATTTTCTGCCACTGGGAAAGCAATACCAAATTTCACATGTAGTTTCCCACCACAGCTGTACCTGGAGCTGCTTAGGGAAATGCCTGGTGGTCTAGGTCAAAGTTGTTCAGAAGTTTAGGTGATGGAGACTCAGCACTAGAGAATATACCCCGGATCTTTTTAGCTTACCAGTATACAAAAAATCCCTAATACCGAGAAACACTAAATCACCACCCTCTTCTGAGCCACCTCGATGTTGTGCACGTACTTGTTAGGACATACTTGCACATTCTCTGTGAGGATAAATTACCATACAGCTAGGCAGATTAAAGGTAAAAAAAAAAAAAGGGGGGGGGGGGGGGTTGAACATATTTGGAAAAAAATATGTATTTGAATGTAAAGAGAATACTATTATAAATATTTACTAAACTTTTATTTGAAAGTGTACAATTATTTTTTTCTGAATAGCTTTTTTTTTTTTATTATTTTTTTATTTTTTCCCCAGCATAAGCATTTTGCAAATTAATGCCAGGAGAATCAAGAGAAAGCATTTTGGAAAACAGGAAAACATCTCATTAAATGAGTTACTTTTACAATTTCAGTCTTCAGGACACAGTCAACAGAAATACATCAGAGATTAAGCTGTTAAAGTGGCATTAAAGATTAAACAAGCCCTGGGGTGAAACAGTATTTGGATACAGCCTTTTTTCCATGTGACTTTGGATACGAAGAGTCCCAAAGAGGCAAGTGTGGCAGGTGTATTGTTTGAAGTGATCTTGCAACTATTGTTATCTGTTTGGTTGGACTGAGTCAGGGACTTCCCTTAGCTGAACATCTTTGGGTAGCAATTACAGTTGTGAACATCTGCAACAGGCATTAAAGCAGGGTTGTAAGGTAGGTGGGAGAACAGCAGTTGGGGGACTGAAAGACATTCTTGTCTGCCTAATGTCAGTGTGACTTTTGACATTAATCTCAATGATGCCAAGAGTTGTCTCATCTTGCTTTGTTTTCTAAGTTTTATCTACAGTTTCCATTAAACTGGCATGCAGATCAGGAAAATTATTGACCCACTTTCTCACAGTTACTCCTTCCTAATTCATCTCAGTAATACCATTCATAACGAAAACTTTTTGCAATCATTTTAACACTGAGCAATACTTGTTACTAAAAGCACTTTTTATATGAGAGAGAAATATTCAATCTAGAATTCAATCCTTTTCGTCCAGAACAAAACTTTACACCTTCTCTCCACCCTTTCCCTTATGGTTATTCCCTCCTTATAGTGGCCCCAGTCTCACACTTCTAACTGACTAAGAATGCTGCTTTTCTTTGGGGAGAGAAAAAAAGAAGTCAAAAAAAAAAAAAAAAAAAAAAAAAAAAAGTCAAGTTCTCTTTAGAATTGGGTCTTTTTATAAAGGGTTGGCTGAACTTTGCAAACTTTACCAAAGGGGGAACCCTTTCCCACAATCCATTTCAAGACCAACCCCTTTGATGTCACAGCTGGCTCAAGTAAACTCATTTCCTCCTTCCCTAATGTGTGTCTGATGCAATTTTGGCAAGTCTTCTCTCCCTGCTGTTACTGCTGCCTGTATTGAAATGAGGCCAAGTGCAATGTTTAATGTGAATGTTTGGTTTGGCCTAATCATCTGTGCTTTGTTTCACTGGTACTCCACATTATATACTTATATATCTTGATCTATCTATAGAGATCTATAAGCAATGTTTCCCTTTTTCTATTGTCCTTTGCAAATAATTCACACCATATGTTTTCAGTTTATTCCTTTGTGGTCTACTCCACCCAGTTCCTAAATCAGTAAATCATCTTCATGCTTCTTCCCACACTGAATGAAAGCAAGTTCTCAATTACAGAGAGACACAGAACAGAGATTTCAAGCCTTTGTGGTGGACACTGATTAGTTTCTTACTGCATTAATGGTAAAACTCGATGATGCATGAAAACAGTAGAGGTTTCAGAGCTGCAAGACTTGACTGATATTATACGTTCTGCTTTAATGTCAATGACAATTTGAAGATGGGAGGAGCAGGCCAGGAGCAGCTTGTGAAAGTAGCTGTGAAGGTCACTTGTTTTCCCTGACAGGAGGATGCTGATAGCAGTTGATAAAACTTGGGACCTTATCCACTGCAAGAAATGGGCTGAGCAGCCCCAGAACAGGAGTTGTGAGCCTCCAGAGCAAACTGTGTGTGGGTCATATGTGGGATTCACACCCTTCTGGCCTCCTGCAAAACATCTTTTACTCAATAGATTTATTGAAGTTTGGTTCAGGGAATAAAATGTGACTCAGACTAAGCCTATATTAGGAAACTAAACACTACCAGTTCCTGGGCCCTGGGACTCAATTACTTATACTGCTACGTTGTTAGAGTTGTCCTTGGCATTGTTTTGGCCCAAGTCAACTCAAGCTCTTCCAAACAATGTTGAAACTTGTTCAAGACATAGTGGGGGCCAAAGTTCCTTCACATTAAGTAACATGAATACAGTCCTTACAGTTTTAAAAGATGAGAGAGTTTAAAAGTATTGCTCTGTGATCTTTCATGTTGCTTAGCTTCTGTGCCAAAGGTACTGAAAATGGTTGATTTACGAACACAAAGACGGCCTAAGAAGTCTATTTACAGTATATGATGTTAAGTACTTTGTTTAGTGTCTAAAGACAAAAATGAATGGTACAGAGAGATATACACTCTCTTCGTCACCTCTAGAAGGAAATTCAGAGTGTCTGAAGCACTCTGCATTGATTCATCAAATCTGGAGGATCATCCTTCTCTTCATTGTCTTGAAAAATGAGAGGCTCCAGCTCTCAGACAGTAGCTTTGTGATCTAAAAGATGTGCCACAAATGAAGTCCTTGGAAAATCAGTATGGAGACTTAGAACTAACAGAAAATGAGGATGCTCCTGAAAATGGATAAAAAAATATTATGGTACACTAATGTGGCAGGTTGACATTATTTGGCTCACCCATCTGCTCTATCACTCCTCCTCAACACAACAGAAGGCACAAAATAGGATGGAAAAACTCATGGGTAGAGAGAGATAGAGGTAGAAAATTTACCAGTTACCATAAGGGCAAAACAGACTCATCTTTGGGAAAAAATAATGCAAGTATTTCACAATTAAAATAAGTTTTGGATAATGAGAAACAAATTAAAAAACACCCCTGCATTTTTCCAAATCCAACATCCTCCCTTCACTCCCACCCCCTCTCCCCCAGCAGCACAGGAGATGGATGGGATGGGATGGGGGTTGTGCTCAGCCCCTTTTGGCCACCTCTTCCTCCTCACCCATGGCCCTGTTCCAGCTGCAGCTCTTCAGGAACACCCTGCTCCCTCGGGGGCTCCCCACAGCCCAGCTCCCTCAGGAAATGTCCCCCTGCTGCGGCGTGGGCCCTCCCCGGGCTGCAGGGTGGAGATCTGCTCCAGCAGGGGCTCTGCAGGGCTGCTGGGGAATCCCTGCTGCCTGTAGGCCTGGAGCCCCTCCTGCCCCCCTCCTCCTGGGGCCTGGGGCCTGGGCCCTCTACTACTTCTCCCTCACCCTGGGCCTCCTCCCAGCCTGTACCAGCTCTGCCCTTTTGTAAATCTGTGCTGCCCCAGGTTCTGCCAGCGTGGTGCTAGGCTCAGCTGGGCCCTGCCATGGGGCTGCTGAAGACAACTGGAAACAGCTGTGTCCAGCATGAGGCAGCCTCTGCCACATAGGCCCTGTAGGCCATGGCAATCACGCGGGCATGGGCATCCAGTATAACCACCCACTCAAGAAAAAATCTATTATATACATGAAGAAGAGAGGTTTTTACACTCCTACCCTCTAGGTTTTTTTGTTTTGTTTTGTTTTCTGGAAATCAAGTGAGCTTTGACCACAAATCCAAGCAAATCTCAATGCCACAATCAGATGAACAAATATAGAAAAAGCCCACTATGAATTGAAGGAAACAGGAAGGACTTGTAAGGTTCAGGACACACACAAGAGTCTATCAATGCCGGCTTGTGATATAAAGATCATGAGTTATGCTTCTCAAATTATTAGTTGGATTTGAAACCTCCTAGATTTCCTTTTCTAATGGGTATCTTTGGAGAAACAATAACCCCATTAGCATGTTATAGGATACATACAGGACACAGTTGCAAGCTCTTCTGGATAATAGGTGAGAAAGGAGTGGGAAGGTGAAAAACTGGGAGAGCTGTCAGACGTTTATTAAAAATTATAAGGTTTTATGCGTTTACATGACACCAGAGGTTCATTTTTAACATGAAACAAAAATCACAGGCCACTGAATACCAAGTAACCATGATGATGTAAGGCAGTAGTGGTCCTAACCAGATAGCCAGATACAGTTTCTATTAGTTTTAAAGTAAAATTATTTATATAAAATTTTATATTCATTATTTTCCATCATCATCAGGAAGGAGTTAGTGTAGGAGGACATGTTAGGTCCGCAGATTTTAATGAAGAGTATGGGTGCACGTGTGTCCACAGAGTAGGACAAACAGTCACAAAGGAGAAGTACTGTAATAGTCACTTTTAATTGGCTGTTTGCATATGACTGATTATGTTTGAGGAGTCAGTCCTGCCTGTTTATCTCAGTGACTTTTCATCAGCTGTATAAGAATGTAAAGAGCTGGAGTGAAATATTTTGACTGGGCACAATAGGAAAATACACTCTGATCAAAACAAAGGAAATAACTGGGCAATACCAGTTTTATTAATTTGAAGGAGAAACAGATATTTAAAACATTTTTTTTTTTGGTCTTAATAAAGTGGCTATGTTTGTTTCTGATACATACACAGATTATGCTTATTGTATTTTAAATACTTTCAATTTAGTTTGGATGTTAAAGCACAAGCTGCAATAAAAAGATAGCTATTTTTATTATGCTGAATATTTGAAATTTACTAGATGAATAATATCAAAAAAAGGTTTTCTGAATTAGGTTCTTGGAAGTATTTCCAATTGTATTTTAGATTTCAGCTTTAATTTATTAAAAAAAATATATTGAATTTGGGAATTATTGACATTGGATTAACATTGACAATTACTGACATTGAGGATTATGACACTGAAGAGCTAGCTAGGCAGTTACATGAGGTGGGTACTTCCTACCCAGGCCTTAGGAAATTTTTCCTAGGGCACTCAGGTGACTGGCCAAAGGGATTTCTGAGGAAATCTCAAGGGAGTGGAAAGCAATTGTGTATCATTTTGTGAAGACTTAATAATACGTAAGACCTATCTACTTCCTTCTTACATTAGAAAATAAATTCTTGTTGTTGAAAATAACAATATCATGGCACAATATTATTTTTACATGGGAACAGTGGCTATTTTCCCTATAAAAGCCATGTTTAGCCAGGCTTTATTGATGTACACATACATACAAGAGACTTTTAGTAGCTCAATTACTGAGATTAAGTAACTTAGTTTATTTCATCTGTCAGACACAGCTTTCCTGGTTTGATTTTATTTATTTACTTATTTTACCTAGAGAAGAAGGGAGCCTTTTGAAAGTTGTAAAATATCAAAATTAATTTTACTTTTAACTTTTGATAATTATAAAACTTGAAAACTCCCAACTTGTGCAGTGGCTTAAGCATTATTGTGCTTAGAAGCTGTACACATGGAAATCTCCAGTGGCAAGAAAAGATTCGCACACATGTTAAAAAGAACATTTGAGAGTTTTGCAGCTTTGTCAGTGGTAGGTAAATGGATTTGGAAAAAGTAGAGCTAATTTATTTTTTCATCACTTCAGACTGAAATCAAACTGGATCTGTCAGTAACAATTTATGGAAAATTTCAGATCTTCATTCACCAGGTACCTCCAATCACCTGGGACTAACTGGCTTCACTTGGTTCATGTCTGAGCACCAACTGCCATTACTGCAGTAGGATAAATTAATTGTGAAATTCTGAATGAAAGTAGATGTTGAACTAATAGATGACTGGGTAAAACTGTAGAGGGCAAAACTGAAATTGTCATTTAGGTAACAAAAGTAGTATTTAAGCAAGTTGTAGCCACTAACTTCAGAAGATCCATCTCCAAGCTCTCCAATTTGCTGCAGCTCCTGCAGCTGTGCTAGAGCAGTGTCTAGTTGTGAGCCAAACTGTGCATTAGGACTTCAAAGTACCGCCTTCCAGTGAACACTCACATCTCTTTTAGCTTTTTTACCTTTCAAGTAGGAGAGATGGTTTCTAGACTTGTCTTTGGAGCTGAGCACCAGGACCTCTCAGCATCGAGTTTACAACTTCCCTATGCTTTTCCCTCTCCAAGAAACCTAACAGACCCAAGCACTGGTTAACTTTCTGAGCTCACTGCCATGATGCAGCATATTATGTGGATGTTAACTGTGCTTTTCCAAGCTGTAGCTGTAGTTGTCTCTGCTAGTATCTGAATGCATGTCTTGAGGGAACTGAACATCTCTGTATCTATTCCTTTATCTTTTGCAAACAACAGTACAGAAGGAGCTTATCCACTTTACAAGAATGTAATAAGAGTGAAGTAATAGTAGCTTGCATGTAACTAAGAAAATGGTTATTATTATTTGAGCACCGGTCTTGAGCTACAAAAAGCCTCCTGCAGTTAGGGTGGTCAAAAGAAGAGATAAATGCCATGATGAAAGAGGGGCCTTGAGCACAAAGATGTGAAATGGCTCTTGAAACCTGTGTGATCTTCCCACCTGCACATCTCTCTCCACCTGCTCAGCAGCTCCTGCTGTCACCAAACAGAAAATATTTGGCTTTTCTGCCAGTGCAACAAAGTGAAACAGTGTGCACTAAATATCCTCAAACCCTCCTCTACATCTGTCCTTGCAGTCTCTGATATATAGACTGTGTGAACTCTTCTGAGAACATTTTTCTTAACTCATGAATAGGTGTTGTAAGAAGTGTAATGGAATTCATCACCTCACGGGAATCTGTGAGTGTTCTCAGTATGTGCAAAGGGGGCAGCAGCACCAACATTTTGATTATCACTGTAAAAGGAAAATGAATCTCTATTCTTTTTCAACAGGATTCAGACAATGTAGAAAACAGATCTCCTGCAAGCACTCTATGAAATGATCACTCATGCACAGGTGCTTCACTCAGTTATGGGTTATGTGTTCATTTTAAATCATCACTAAAGACATATTAAGAAGGTAGTGACCAAAGTAATAAATACATAGCCATTAACATGCATGGTTTCCGTGTGGAGTATTTCTGCTTTGGGTGTGATTCCTATGGACAATAAATTGGAATTAGAAGTAGAGGTAGAGATAGAGATGAGATAGAGATAGAGATGATAGAGATAGAGATAGAAGTAGAGGTAGAGGTAGAGGTAGAGGTAGACCTAGAGGTAAACCTAGAGTTAGAGGCAGAATAGTTCACTTAGAAGGGACCTTCAAAGATCATCAAGTGCACCTGCCTTACCACTTCAGCGCTAACCAAAAATTAATGCTTTCTATTAAGGACATTATCCAAATGCCTCTTGAACACTGACAGGCTTGGGCATCAACAACCTCACCAGAAAGCCTCTTCCAGAGTTTGACCACTATAGTAAAGAATTTTTCCTAATATCCAATTTGAACCTCTCCTGGCAGAGTTTTATGCCATTCCCATGTATCCCATCACTGGTTTCTAGGAAGATGAGACCGGCATCTCCCTCTGCATTTCCCCTCCTCAGGAGTTGTAGAGAGCAACAAGGTCACCTCTCAGCCTTCTCTTCTCCAGACTAGACAACCCAAATATCCCCAGCCTCTCCTCACAGGACACCTTCCAGCACTTTTACTAGATTTGTTGACCTCCTCTGGATGATTTCAAGTAACTTAATATTGTAGAGATCAGAACGACACACAATGTTCAAGGTGAGATGCACCAATACTAAATTTAGTGGGAGAATCACCTCTTTTGATTGGCTGGCTCTGCTGTGTTTAATGCATCCCAAAATGCAGTTTGCCCTCTTGGCTGCAGTGAACACTGCTGGCTCGTGTTGAGCCTGCTTTTGGCCAGCACCCGCAGATCCCTTTCTGTAGGACAGTTCTCCAGCCACTCATCTCCCAGTCTATACCTGTGTCTGGCATTACTCTGTCCCAAGTGCAGAACCCGGCATTTTCCTTTGTTGAACTTCATGCCATTAACAATTGGCCAATGTTTCAGTTTATCTAGATCCCTCTACAAGGCCTATTGTCCCTCAAGGGAGTCAACAGCACTCCCAATTTAGTGTCATCAACAAAATTGCTAAACGTGCATTTCACTCCTGCATCCAGATCATTCATAAAAATGTTGAACATTGACAAATACAATGACATTTTATTTAACTCGGGGGTACACTGAGGAAGCCAAAGCCTCTCTTTGGCCACATGCTTCAAAACAGGGTCTATTTTCTCTCATATATAAAGGGCAGTGTTTTGTACTAACAGTGTGAGAGTGTGTCACCAGGAGAAGGGAAACATCCATGGAAAAACATTAATGCTGCCTGAGCTCCTGTACCATTAAATCATGACCTCAGCTCTCTGCCTCTTAGGAGGTTATAACTTCATTAGTTCTCCATTGCCACAGAGTCTTTTAAGGTAGACAAGACTTTAATTGCTAATGCAAAACATTTATTTTTTTTTTTTTTTTCCATCTCATATGAAACAAAAATAGAACAAATACACTTTTTTTCTCATCCTTTACAAAACATCATTAATAAATGTTTAGCTGATTGCAATGAAATAATGCAATGTATCTTCACCTGTTCTTTTAGGAGATAACAATTTAAGGTTCTTTCTCATATTTGTAAGTGTAAGATTAACTCAATAATCTGGTTTGTTTTCTCACTCCTACCTCCTACGCCTATCTCTTGTACATGGGAGAATTCAATAGCACTTAACTTCTCTAATTGAAATCAGCCTGCTGACTGAGTCTGCCCATGGATACAGGAGCTGGACTGTAATAATCTGTTCTGCAGAGAATTAATCTCCTGGGAGTGAGGCAGACCTAATTACCAACGTCAGTGAAAAGTCTGGATTTGCTATCGCTGCTTGTGAGCCCAGCTGGAGGAAAAGGCCCAGCATACCATTTAACTAATCTCTTCCTGAAATGTTTTAAACATGCCTAATATTG
Organism: Nettapus auritus; assembly: GCA_011076525.1. Lineage (NCBI taxonomy): Eukaryota > Metazoa > Chordata > Aves > Anseriformes > Anatidae > Nettapus > Nettapus auritus. The sequence continues at coordinate 162,956 of JAACYP010030678.1, forward strand.
GATCTTGTGCAATTGGTTTTAGCAGCTCCAGTAACAGGGTAAAAGCTCTCTTCAATCACACTTAACATTAAAGGAATCTGGGCCTCCCGTTTGGCTCAGGGCAATGGTCTGAAAGTGTCTAGAACGTATGAGTCACCATAGGCTTACGAATGGCATTTAACCATGCATTTTACAGTTACAAATCAACATTTCTGTGGGTGACAGCTATTTTGCTAGAAAGAAAAGGAGAGTCTGTGGCAATGGCAAACTGGGAGCATAAACTGTTTTCTCTGCATGAATGACATATCAGTATATCTTTTCAATTTTGGTCAAGTGATGTATCCCATAGAATAAAAGATGGGGAGGCTGCCACCAGCAAATGGTTAGTTGGCAAGTTCCATGGCAAACTCACATCTTCCTTTCATCTTTTCATAAGGAATTTGGATCGTTATTTGTCCAGAATAGGCTCTTGCGCACTGCAAAGACTAATTGCTAACATTATAAAAGAATATGAAATCTAGTTTCCTAACTGTAAAATGAAAAGCCAGTTTATGTCAGGCACTCCTGGAAATGAAACTCACTACTCCTATATGAGCTACCTTTTTTTTTTTTTTTTTTTTTTTTTTTAAAAAAAAAAAAAAAAAGTCTTATTGACCTAAAGAGCCCAAATAACAATATCATATTAAATGCCTTATACATTTTTTTGTTTGATTCTACATATAAATATGAAATCCATACTGGATTAATTTACCCAATGTGGACTGTGAGAATCATATTCTTGAATGGCTCATAACGTTTCAAACTTTTTTTGGCCTGATCTCATTTCAAAACGTTATAGAGACCTCACTTTTCAATCCATTAGATGTGGGTGGCAGTGGAGCACTGAGTTTGACATTTTTCTTATTCGTTACCAGCACTAGCTAGACTCTAGGAAATTTCTTTTGGGACAGGAGCATATTTCATCACAATCTTCTAGAGTAGAGATACAATATAAAATATAAAAGTTCTATTGATCAGAATTTAATTAAACACTGGAGTCTGGCTGATATCTGGTGGTGTGTACAGTGGCAGTCAGAAACAATGACAGCTGTGTGTTAAGCTATATGCATTGTGGGTGTATTCATGCAAGCATCGAAGAACCTTCTTTACTGCTAGGTACTGCTGTATTGATGAACTGATGGCAATCAAAGTCAGTGTTTTGGAGTGACATGATAATTCAGACCATGTTTTCAGTTGCCCTTTCCTCAGTTGTGAAATTTGCCCTGTATTTCCCCTTTGAGGTCTAAGATCTCACAGCCCCCCTGTTAGAAGCAGGAACTCTGTGTGTGAATGGAAATCAGAGACTTGCATCCTGCTGTGGCCATGCATAGGCTTCTGACGAAACCAGGCAGCAACAAGAGGCCTAATAGGAGGCAGCTTGCAAAGCAAAGTAAAAGGAAGTAGAAGGAAGAGAGTCTGATGACCTCTTCAAGTAATTGGCTTAACTAATTATGGCTTCATTAGCCAGAGGCACTACTGACCCTAGTAGCTAGAAACTCCTTAAGATTGCTGTATACAGCTACTAATGCTATTGGACTTCCTTATCCAGGTTTTGTTACAATGACCAGCTTGTGTGGGGATAGTGATATTAGTTCTCTTAATGGGAACTTGAAAAACATTCACAAAATAGGGCACTGATCCATAAATCAGACTAGTGTGTTCCTTATGTTGAGTTCAGAATCAGCAAGTTTCAGAGTCATATAACAGGCTTAGTTATTGGTAACAGGTTTTTCTCTCCCCAACAAACATGTCTGAGAAACCAGTCTTTTATTTTTTCCCTTAGTGTGCAAATACTGGTTTTGCATCCATGCTTTATTTAGTATGTTTTATTGGCTGTATGCAAATCAGACCTCAGCTACCTCAAATGCCAGCTCTCATTTTGCAGTCTGCTCTCCCATGTGAAGGTATCAGATGAAAGTCGTGGGTTTTATTATTTTACTTTATCAATAGAAAGCTTACATCCCTTTTCACATGAGAGGGTCATAATTCATTTCTCTGAGAGTAAAAAAAATAATTCAGGATTGCTCTATTACTGTGTCAACACACAAGCACCTGAAATAAGGCTCGGATTCCTTATTTATCAATTTGTTTATTAACTCCGTATTTATCAAATTACTTCCAATTTTAGACTGGTGTGTGGAGCCTCTAGCTTTCAAGGCTTTGTTTGAGATCAGCTGAGGGATGAGATCTTTGAACTGGTCAAACGGCTCTGGTATCCCAAACCAAATGGGACCTGTAGGGTTGAGTGGGCTGCACTTTTCATTCAGATCCCTGAAAAATGGCATTTCAGAAGCGGGTATCCCCAGGTGTAACAGTTGGTAGCTTACACACAGTCGATACTGCTCACTCAAGGGAAATATGAGGACTAAGAGACATAGGACAATTGCAGGGCATTTTTTTTTATATTAAGGGTATAGTTTACAACTATAGTGGTTGAGATTTCACTCTGGCTTCTGTTGGCAAGATACTTCTAAGTTCACTGGAAATGTTTTGTTTTATTGAGGCCACATTGATACTCCAGTTTTCTCCTCTTTATGCTAGTTCACAAGTACACAAAGAATTTACAGAGATACGGAAACGCAGGCAGACAATCCTGTACATGTCCCAAGATTATTACAGTATCTCTGGCCTCTTTCTCCTACACACACACAGTCTTTGGACACATCCCTAATGTTTCCATGAAGCAATTCAAATATCATTAGCAAAATGATATTTTAAAGCAAAACCAGATATTAACTTGCTTCATGTAAGAATATATTGTCCTAATAAACTGGTCTTAAGCATGCTGTTAGACATAATTGCAACACAAGTGATAGACGTGAATGTGTAAAATTATCATTTATTTTCTCTGGCTTCAGGAGAAATTGCTTGTGTGCTTTGGAAATAAAGCCCTCAGTGTGCTGGGACATGAAAGTAACCCAGTCAGAGGAGACCACAGGAGAGCACATTATGGTTTTATTTCGGCTAACCTCTGTTGAAGCTCTTCTAGAATTTAAGTAAAATGAAAACATGTTGCAGTTTTCTGGCAAAATAAATAAATAAATAATAAAAACACAAAATAATCATTTCTGAAACCAGGAGACAGCTGACAGAATTACTCATTGGAGGGTAAGCATATTTGTGAAGAAAGAAAAAATACGGTCTATGATTTTTAGTTATGAAGCATCTAAAATGTCTGTGTTGTTAATAACAATAAAACAAACAAACAAATTTAGCATCCGATAACAACCTAAAAAAATAAGAGCTATTCTGAAAAAAAAAAAAAAAGAAATACAAAGAATCCCTTAGAATCCCTTATATTCTTTAGCAAACATGCATACTGAAGTCTGTATTCATCAGAGCAATGTAAATATTTGTATAGAATAGAAAGTCCCTTTCAGTGAAACTGCTCAAGTGTTAAAGACTAGTGCTACATAAATTCATGAAATAATTGTGAAGAAGCAGATACACTATACAACTGAGGAAGAAGTGTACATTTAATATATTCCTATTGTAAGTTTTGTTGTTGTTGTTTTTTTAAGAAAAAATCCAAGACTTAGAGAGCGTATAAAGAAGCCCAAGAAGACACAGAAGTGGATTTTTTTTTTTAAAAAAAAATAATTGCTTTATATTTACTCAGAAAAAAAAAAAAAAAAAAAAAAAAAATGATCCAAACACTTTGCACGGTGCTTTCTTTTCCCAGAAAACTTATACTCTTCCTCTGGAAAAAATAAAATAAAATTAAAGTCGTGGAATCATAGAATCATTTGGGTTGGAAGAGACCTTAAAGACCATCTAATTCCAACCCCTTGGCCGGCCTCTATAAAGTCTCCTTGGAGCCTTCTCTTCCCCAGGCTGAACAAAGCCAACTTTCTCAGCCTCTCTTCACAGGAGAGATGCTCCGTCCCTCTTAGCTTCTTTGTGGCCCTCCTTTGGACTTGTTCTAATATGTCCATGTCCTTCAGGTGCTGAGGGCCCTAGAGCTGAACGCAGTACTGCAGGTGGGGTCTCACAAGAGCAAAGCAGAATGGGAGAATCAACTCCCTCTCCCATGCTGCTTTTGATGCAGCCCAGGATATGACTGGCTTTCTGGGCTGCAAGAAAACATTGCCGGCCCAAGTTGAGCTTCTTATCAACTAACACCACCAGGTCCTTCTCATCAGGGCTGCTCTCAATTAATAAATAAATTGTGAATGAATTCAAAAACTATAAAACCAATATATTAAAACAAAGATAATGTTCAGAAATGTAAAATTAAGTTTATTAAAATTTATGAATAGAAATGAGTCATTATTGTCAAGAGCCTTCCTCTATCTCCTATTTCCACTGTCCATTTTTTCCCCTCTTTTTTTGTGGTAGAGACTACTTACCATTTCTTAATTGCTTCATTAACCTCCATAAACTGCATTTTTTGTCATTTCATTGTTCAATGAAAACACATCACCCAATTCTAATTATAAAAACATTTATTGGTGTCAACTCTAATGTCACACACTTGATTGTGTCATTACCCCATCTTAAATTGCAAGGTCTTCATAACAGACCATTTCTCACCATGTGGAGCTGAGCTCCCAAGAGCATATATGAGGTTGCACAAATGGGAGGAAGATCATCACATCTTACTTCCCTATGGGATTCCTTCCTTAGCCTTGAAACTGTTTTACTATTTACTTCTTTCTCATGCAGGCAAGAAGAGAACTGGGGCAGAGGCTTTAAAGCTGATATTGGCCTCTTATAGGAATGCATTAATCATTGCTTAGTTACCTTTAGATTTCCTTACAGACTTTCTCTGAGATGTGACTGTGCATTTACTCTTCACTCCAAAGCGGATAAACACTGGCTTCTTGCTGCTTAAGCACCATCAGAACCCCATTGGTAGGACACTTTTAGGTAATATTTGAAAAAAAGGCTTAGCAGGATCTGAAAAAAAAAAAAAAAAAAAAGGGGAGAGAAAGCCCTATCCTATCCTATCCTATCCTATCCTATCCTATCCTATCCTATCCTATCCTATCCTATCCTATCCTATCCTATGCAACTCAGAGGGTGGGTGGGGCTGTGTTTCATATGTTTTAAACAATCCAGCTACAGCTGTGAAACTGGTGATAGAAATGCTTATCAAAGGGCCTTGAAAATGCTTGCAATTTGTACAAGTCTCCCCAAGGAGAGGAGGGGGAGGAAGGAATTCCACAGTAATCCATGTTATAGAAAATGCTCAAATGTATGTAATGCTGATTATTACCACCTGCTCAGCCTCTTCTATGTTACAACCCTCCTGGGAGAGGCATACTTAAGGGTCTTGTCAAAAAATGTCAACTTTATTTTTTTCACCAGATGCAATAACTTTATAACTTTCCTTGAAGACCGCCTGCTTTGGATCCCACGTGAAAATACCATTAAGCCTTCAGAGAAGGAACTTGGGGATGGCAATCGATTTGGGTCTCGTTTACGGCTGTTGCAGAGCTTTGAAGGGCTCATTGCTCCCTCCACCATTACTGAATAGGCGGGGGGGGGGGGGGGGGGAGGAATACTATCTGTGTCATTCCTTCTTTATTAAATAAAAGACAAATAGGAAGCACTTGATTTGATTGCCTATGATTTCTTTTAATTAGAACCCTGAAGCCATCCTCTTCCCACAGGCTAATGCTGTTAGATGATCTTGAACAATGTGCGCATTACAACACCAGCAGTTCAACCACTTTTCAACTACAGTTACGTGTCACAAATGAGTTGACAGCTGGCATTACGAGGTGCCTCCCATGAGCCAGGAACAAGGATGTTATACGTTTGTACATAAAGAATTCAGGCAAGGATTTTCTGGCCTCAGTCAACTGGAAACAAAGAGAGTGTGTTACCAGGATTTCCGACAGCTAACAAAAATAAATAAATTAAAAATTCCTTTCACCTTTGTATTTTAAATGATGCTGTCAATGACATTCACGGTGAAAACTGTCCTGCTGAAATCCATTATTTTCCCTGTATTTTGCTAGGTAGTTGCTTTTGCCTTCCATAGCAATCTGAGGCAAGGAAAGACAGAGAAGTAGGTTATGTCTATTTAAAGAGTTTTAAGTGAAAGCTGAATGCCAGAGAATAGATCAGATGAGAGTATCTTTGGCGTTTGTGTGTCTGTCCATAGCACACTGCATGCTATTGTTGATTCGTGCTTTGGACAGGCCCCTTGAAAGGTTTTATTTCTTTGCCTGGTTAATGTTTAATGCTACATGCATTTGAAATAAGGGTCAGAGTGCGGTCACTGCTGATAACTAACATTTTTTTTCAGACATGTGTTGGGTTCACAGTGGCAAGCTTTGAAAAGCCCTTTCCTTTGAGCCTGGAGGATGCAGCTACAGGCATACCTGGGGGTCCCAGACTCAGACCATGCCACTGATGCTGACTCTTCTTGTGGCCTGAGGCAAATATCACATGGGCAAAAAGCCTATGCACATAAAAATCTAGCAGTTTTTACTTCTTTCCTTTTATATTTTGTCTTGCCAACTATATCATGAACTCCTAACCTCTTGGAGGACTTGAAATTAATTATACTCTCTTAAACACCATCATAGTCAACAGCAAAAGGAAGAACAAGAACTCATAAGCTTTAAAGACATTAAACAAATGAATCCATCCGTAAGCAGGCAGGGAACTTCCTGGCTTTCACTTCATTCCTTCATTCCTCATTGACCAATACGATTTCTGTTAGCCATTAAAAAAAGACTTGCTGGGGAAGTTATAATATATCTTTTCAGCAGATAGGGAGGAGGGAAGGCAGTTTCTGGATGAATGCAGTATCTTAAAGGTCTTGATTTAGCCATAACGTTGACCTAACAGATGAGAGTTATTATGCTGGTCTTTATGGTAGACGACGGAAATAGAGTCTCTGATGGGCTACTGGTCATTCACCCAAAACTAACAGAAATATATTCTGTATTATTTTCTGCTGAGCACAGCGTGCCTGTGAAATCACATGAATTTGCTTGGATAATATTGAAAATTAAAGCTTTCAATCAACTGGGTTATAGACACACCTTGACAGAGTCCATCTACATGTCTACAGAACTTCATGTAAGAGCACTTCCAGAGCTATCCTGATTCCTTATCAAAAGCTTGAGAGAAATTGCAATGCATAAATCTGTCAATTACTGCATCATAACTCCATACGGTTAGTTCAACAGTAATTACCATTTGGCAAGTAAGTATTTATTTTTCTCAAGCATCCTGTAACAATGACTTTTCTACAGGTGTTGTTTTGTTGTTGTTTTAATATGTATCTCTTTTTCCATTTCAGCTAATTGTCTGTGGTTTTGTCAGTTCTTAGACAAGCAAGAATGTAAGAACAAAATTAACCCTGCTTTCATATCTGTTTCCTCATATAATCTACAATCTTTATACCACTAGATAACTTCCAGAGAGCTGATTTTCCTGGATACACTGCACTGTCTGCTCCAAGTGGACACTGGGTTGACTGTCACTGGTTGGCTGTGCCTCCTGAAAAGGGAAAGACTCAGTGTGTTTTTCAGTGGTTTGAAAGAAGTGGAGGAACGTTAATTCATTCCCTCTCATTGGACATTTCTGTGATCATCCCAAATGGTTTATGGCTAAATTTCTGTGGGAATTACCAGAATTCCCTGTGGGTCTAGTGCCAGAATGAATGCATTTACTCCCCTTGGCAGTACAAGGAAAGGTTCAGGGCTTTTCAACTATGAATCCACCAGAACAGGATTCTGTAATTATGAGACAAATAACAGAAAGCCAGACACCACTTGGAAAAAATCAATGAGACACGTTCAGACTACTGTAGCATAAAACAATCCTAAATGATAAGTCCAAGGCCATTTCACTCAGTGCTGAAACTGGAGACCATTACATATAGGAAAGTTAACTTGGAAAAAAAAAAAAAAAAAAAAAAAAAGTCCAGTGAAAAGATCCAGTGGATATGGCATGATAGGAAATAAACATTTGTAGTGTATTGTCTCTTTGTTGGTGATCCAGGATATTTTCAGTGTTAGGCCATAGATACCGAAATGAAGACTCTCAATATCTGTATAATTTTATTTTATTCACTGTAGACGGACTGAGGAATAGGCTTGTGGTTAAAGCACAGACCTGGGAGAAGGGAGATCTGGGCTTAAGCCAGACGGCATTTGAAAACATAGGAAAATAATTCCAAGTACTTACATCAGGCACCCGGAAAAAAAGGTATCCCAAATTAACTATCTCTTTTCTAACTGCTGACTTGAATTCTCACTACCTCTGTTTTTCCCTGTGCAAAGTAAATAGATTTCGTAATAAAGAGAAGAATTTACTTACTGTATGTAAAACATTGCTTTTCTATAAAAATGAGATGATAATAGGTTCAGCATTCTACCTCATAACAATACTAAATGATTTGCTACCTATTTGTTATCCATTACCTGTGCAAGGTCTCCTGAAATGCAGAAATAACACCCTAACCAAATACATATTTTCACAATACAGAATTTTACAAAAAAATATTTTGAAATAGTATTATCTTCAAATTTCAGATTTTGAAATGTTTCTGCTGACACAAAAACCTTCAGCATTTCATGTTAGTTTTAACCTTATTAAGGTAACTTGGCCTTGCTGTTGTAAAGCTTTGGCTTCTGCCACGCTGCAAATGTTGAATGCTAAACAGAATTGATGGGGGGTATTCTTACTAATTGCCACTTGTGAAAAGATAATTATATTCTCTCTCTTGGATAATATGCTGTGGCATTTGGGACTAGCTAAGCATGACCTACCTGACCTTTATTGTTGTCAGTTTTGGAGTGAGTGGTGTGGAAAACCAAAGGCTGGTTGATAATAGGAAAAGTGATTGCAGTTCTTCAGCCTACCATAATTCATTTGGGGGAAAAGTGTTTAACTCAAACAATAAAAAATGTCTGTTAATGTTACTGGGATTTACTGGGAAATGTTAGGATTGAAAGCAGTACTGTTTCATTTCGTGGTACAGTTCTAGTGTCTTTTTGAAGTCCCAGTATATGAAATTTATATGCAGATGCTATACATCGATTTATTTATTTATTTATTTATTATTCATTTATTTCAGCAAAATACCACTAAGAGAAGAATTTGCTGGCAAACTTCACTGAACCCTGGCAAACATGGACTCTGAGCAGGTGAAAAACATTTTTGTTTTATGGAACAGTTACCTGTTGAAAAATGACAGTTCATGAAAACTAATGTCCTATCAATTCTGAAGGCTGTTTTCCTCACATCTAGGATGACTCTGCAAGAACAGATGGACTGATTCAGAGTTTCAAGCCCTCATAGGGAATACTAGTCTCTCCAGTTCGAGTTCCTCCTTGTTTTCTGGACCACCTGTGAATCTGGTCTCTCACATCCCATGTAATTACCTGTTATCAAGTCTTGCTGGGTGGGGCTTCCTTCTCTCTTTTTTTTTTTTTGTTTTTTTTTTTTTTTTTTTTTTTTTCTGTGAGAAATTCTAAAAAGTTTCATTTTACTTCTTTACTTTTTTATGATATCATGTTTGATGCTTTGATATGTTTTAAGAAACTGAAGTGCTGTTGTCAGCTCTACATGTTTTTAACTTTCATGGTCAGCTTCCAAGGTATCCTGTCACTTCTGCAACCTTGGTTACAACAGTTGAAGGACTAAAGGGTCACAGTGCTCTATCTGGAAACTAGGGAGTATTCAGAGCTCCACTGATGAACTAGGAAGAGTGCCCCTTCCCTTCCTCTTCTCCATCCTGTTCTTGTTGTTGATATTTTTGCTGTTTATGTTTGTTTGTTTGTTTGTTTGTTTTTGTTTGTTTGCTTTAATTTTTTTTTTACTCTTACTTGTATAGGACAACCTGCTGAAGTGAAAATCTGATCTCCTCTAACACCCAGCATACTATTATTATAATGCAAATAATTAACAAGATGCAGAAATCATTATTAGAAAACTGCAGGGGAGCAGACACAAGAGCAAAACTAACTAAATTAAATGATGTTACCATATCTTAATGCCTTTTTTTTTTTTTTTTTTTTTTTAATGTACTGTAGAAAGAAGGAAGATAGAGTCATTCCACTAGATTTTTGTTACAGATTTTGGCATTTATTGCTTTGCAAGTTCACGGTCCATTTACTTTTGATTACTTTCTGCACTGTTCTACTTGTTGCTCTGCTGTGTTGTGATTAGGTTTCAAGCAAAACTTCACCCCTAAGACTTTAGCATGTTAATCCTGTTTAAATCTATCTTTTGTCAAAGCTTGGCAGATCTACCACCATTTCTTTTTTTCACCTGTCTTTCCAGTCCTTGCTGACAATTATCTTATGCTTATTCTATATCTTTGCTAAAATATAGTAAAAATCCTCAAAGCTCTGCATTGAAGAGAACTTCAAATTGTGTATGCTGTTTGCAGAAAACAGAGAGTATTTTCTGGAAGACATTTTCTTTTTGACAGGATCCTGACATCTCCCCCTGTATAATTAAGCAGTTCTAGATTTCATCCCTTCATAAACCATTGCATTCCTGAAAACCAAGCTAGCCAAAGACATGAGTCAGCAAGTTCTACATTTGCTTTGCACTAACAGCTCTTTCTAGAGCAATGACTATTTCCAGCTGTGCATTGCTTGCCTCTGAGTTAAATGTGGGTGGCAGCATGTACCATTGCTGACTGGTTTATGAGCCCAAGCCAATGCTGAAAGAAACCACTTCAAACAATGCTACCACAACAACTAAGTGATATCAGATGGACACTGACTCAAATTTGATCCGTTTCAAAACAGTTCCCAAAAATACAATACTTTTCCAGATCTAAGTGTGGTGTCCTTTGGTACAGCTAAACTGGGTAATTATGGGGGACAAGTATCTTTATAGTTACATTCAACCAAAGGCTTTTCTTGCCTTTATTTTGACAGAACAAGAAAATGTGAGGAACACAAGACCCAGATCCCATGTATGATGAATAGTATCTGTTCACTCTGGTAGGCACATGAGAGAAGGGAATAGTGCCTGCCAGGATCCAGCTCTCAAGCTGTGTGGACTATGGAGAAGATCACCCACTTCTCTTTGAGTAGTATCAATCACTGTCAATTCTCAGTGAACTCAAAACAATAATAATGAGTCAGGCCCTGCTGTAAAAGCCAGATTAAAAGTTACAGATAATGATAAAGGTTGATAAAAATCGTAAAATGTTACCCAACCACTTTGCTTCCTCTTCCTTTTGATTTTAGAAAACTCATATCCTAGGATGCATGTCTAAAATGACATACATTGTCAGTAGGTAAAAATAGGCATACTTTGAAGCCTCCTCAAATATTTCAAATTCTCAGGCCATTTCAGAGGGTGTCTGGAAAAGGATGAGGTGAAAGAGTTGGACCACCTGCCTTGGCACCAGAACAGCAGTCTACTTGTCCCTACCCAAATATATGAAGAAGGCAGAAAGCAGTTTAAGTCTCTGAATTCCAATTTAGTGAAGGCATCTCCCTGCTTGCCTCAGCCCATCATCGCTCTCCAAGGAAGAGACAGATTTTTAATGCAAACTTCCTCTTGACTGTTTCCTATCAACTGGCTCCCGCCTTCATCAACTGTCTGGTGCTAGGCACTTACCTCTTTTCAGATGGTGTGAGCAGAACCTGGATGCCTCTTTCAGTCATTTCATTGAGTATAACTGAATGAGCTAACAGCTCCAGCCATCATAAAATCTAAATCTCTCTTTCATATCTCATCTCCCAGCTTTGGATGGCCTCTGTACTTTATATATTAGGCAAAGATGTAGGGAAGTTGGAGCAGAAGGAAGTAAGTGACACTGGATGACATTCATATACATTATTATTAGTAGAATATGCTGGAAATAAAATCACTAATAACTGAGTCAATAGAAATGAGATACATAGGGAGCATTAGGAGGAAGACAGAAAAATGAGATCATACGTGGAAAAGACTTGGGAAGGAGAAACATCAAAGAAGAGAAAAAATGGAAAGGTAAGCAAACAAAATGAAGAAAAAAAAATCAAGAAATTGGAAGAATCGTAAAATGATTCTAAAGCAAAGTCAGCCTGAAGTATAAATGTCACAACAAAGCCTGAATTGAGCTGTTTTGAAGTCTGTCCCTTGCTCTGGATGCCTGTAAATTTAGCCCTGAGATCTCAAAAATAGATATTTGATCCCACATATCTGAAGTGAAACACTGTACTATATACTACCTCATAGAGGCAGACACAAAAACATTTATTGGAATATTTATGACTGCTCACTTTGGCTAGGTTCACACCCCTCTGCTGATATCCCCATGAATTTTGGAACAATGACATAATCACATTTTAATAACATCTGCACACAATTCCAATGTTGTCTGAAGCAAACTGATCTGAAAGTCATGTATGCCAATTTTAGCTCTTCCAGCATGAATCTAATACATTTTAAAGCATAATTTTTTACTATGCTTGAATCATATTCAGAACATGATGAGTGCTTATCTCTCTCTCTCTCTCTCTTTTTTTTTTTTTTTTTCTTTTTTTATTATTCCAAAATACCACGAGAACGTAGGTAAAGAGACAGCTGACCCACTTCTATGCTCTGCTTCTCTGTTCCCTCTAAATGTGTTGCTGTAATTTATGGCCTTCCTTTTTTGTATCTCTTAGTAGTAATCTTAGCACTGCCATCTTGGAAAGTGATATATGTGAATCAGTTACTAACTGAGGTTATGAGGATAACAGCACCTGAGAAAATGCTTTGTCTGAAGCAGGGAGGTGAGTGGCTTGGAACGTGACCAGAGCAAATAAAAACAAAAAATGAAAGAGTAAGAGGAAACAAAAAACCTTAGCTGTAAAAGGAAAAAAATGCAGTTTAATAGCCTGGAGTAAGACACGTCTTTAGCCTTTCCCTGTGAATTTGCACAGTTAACCGCCTGAACAGTGATCAGTTCTGTTGCATGCAACCTTGTTGGGCTATAATTCAAATGTCCCTTCTCTTTCAGCAGCACACTTCAGCAAAGCCTAATGTCAGTCATTCTTAAGCCTCAGTGATTGGTCTCAAGGATTTCACTACCTTCTCACTCTGCAAAAAAAAAACAAAAGAGAAATTCCAGCCAAGTATGTTCATCCTTTTGGTCTCCATTTTAAAATGGAAGAAAAAGGAACACCTGGACAAACATCTATGGTCTCTTTCAGTTTTGAAGATGCAGGCCAAAATTTGTCTTCCAAAAATGCTGTGTTTGCATCCAGTCACAAAGCACAGAATGATTTTAGTACTTAGAATGAAAAGATTTTGGAAAATTCCATAAAAATGAGGCCCAGAAGTATAAGCCTTAGAAGCAATTATGGAATTCCTTTCCACTTAGCTTTGAATTAACCTTTGTTTGAAATGAAAATGAGCTTTTTGATATATATATATATATATTTCCTTCAACCATCCTTTTTTATTTATTTATTTTTATTATTATTATTATTTATTTTTTTTCCCCATTTGGACGCTTCTTTTGAATTCTTGGTTTCTGTCTATTTAGTGATTTTATTTTGATTTATTACCTTAAGCACATAATAAACTTTTCAAAATTAAATTTAGATATATGTATATAATCTAGAAAAAAATGTCTTAACAAAAATAGCTTCACTCTAATTCAGTAACAAAAAAGATCTATGCAATATAGGTATAAGATTTTGTCAGGAATTTTCTATATACATAAATTAATTGGTCTCTATTTTCATAAGTCAGTGAAATGGAATTTACCATGACTTTATTCTTATTTCCTTTAAACATCTAACTGGACTGACTACAAAACTCTCTTTAGAACTGCTGCAGAATAGGTAGTAGCAAAGTCCTGTTGAAAGCAAGTTTCTGTTCTCAGCTTGTAAGGGTGGAGATATTTTTACTTAGTTCCCAGGGGTGAAATCCTGCCCCATTGAAGTTTTGCCATTAATTTCAGTTGGGCCAGAATTTCGCCCCAGGTCTGCAAAACCAGCTTCCAGATGTACAGTAAAATACATGAGTTTTGGCCAACTTTTCTCCTCTCTTTGCCAGCAGCATGCGTAGAACAAATACATACAGAAAAGAAATCTTAGAGAAAGCTTTATAGCTGTGAAAAAAAAAGAAAAGAAAAGAAAGAAAGATAGAAAGAAAGAAAAAAGGAAGAAAGAAAGAAAAAGAGCACAAAGGATTTATAGAAATGCAGAGAGATTCTATCTATACACAAAAAGAAAGTTTTGTAAAGTTGCTTGAAGGACAGAGCACCAAACACGCAGTCTTCTCCCAGATTCACTGGTAGAGTATTTGGTGACTTTGGACAAATCATTGTAGATTTCTTCTTGTATAAATGGGAGGATAATAGTTGAGATCATCTAGAAAATACTGATTAATACTGCTATATAATTTGGCCTATATATATATATTTTTTTTTTCCTAGTAAAAAATGGACATACATGCTTCATTTTTGTCATTTAAAAAATACAGTTTAAAGTGTTGTCATTACCACATATATTGTATAAAAAGTTGTCTTTACCAGTTTAAAATATATTTATGGGGTGTCTTCATGATGCTATAGTAGGGAGCCAATTCTATACACTGGTTTATTCAAAGCAGCCTGGAGAGAATCATTCCAAAAGTTTCAGGTCTCCTGTAAGAAAACAAAGATATAGTCTGTGGAAAGAAAGCTGAAGGGGACATGCCTACATCCCAGGATTTTGTGAAGAATACATGAAGTGAAGAGAGCTGAAATGCCTACGGATTTTATCTGATTTTGTGTTTGGTAGAATTTTTTCAACAGCTTGAAATGAAGACTACAATTTAAGGGAAGTATCAAACATGCTTAAAAGCAATTCTCCTGCTTTTTTGTCTGCAATCCAAGTAACTATTTACAGTTGTAGTATCTGGAATGTGATTGTTTAGAAAGGCCACTACAATTTGCCATTGTGTAATTGCTTTTCTTTGAGATCTGACTTTGCTCATGTGATGGAATTTTATTTTTAAAAAACGTGTCTTATTACTGCAACCTATTTTCTGTGAAGGAAAGAACCGTACAAATTGTTTTCCTAGGAGAAATTAATAAACATATTTTAAAGCCAAGAAGTACCATTAGTCTATTTACCTAGAACTCCTACATATTACAGGCCATTAAATGTCACCTACTTACTCTTATATGAAAATTATAATTTCTGTTTCTACTTCAGCTTAAATATGTATTCCAGAAGACAATCTACCAGTGGTTTGTTATATTGATTAACATTCTTCCTGTTAAATATTTGTCCCTTATTTCTTGTGTTATGTGATGCCTTTCTCTGCAAGACTTTGTATTACCCACTTTTCTTCTCCTTGTGAAAGGGCTGATACTTGTACTCTCTCATTCTTCATTGTGATCACATAAACAGATTAAGATATTTTAAGTCTCTCCTTGGACATAATTTTCATAATCTTCAAAACATTTGAATCTTCCATCTGAATACCCTGGCTTTTCTACAACAATTGAAAGATGTGGACTGCAGAGAGTAGCAGAAGATTGTGCTGCACACAAGGCACTTTGTTGTCTCAGTACTTTTCACTTGCACACCAAATATAATATTAATGTATTTTGTCACAGAAAGTATGTGATGTTTGCACTCAATGCCCCTTAGATTTTCTTCACACTCCTTAAATCCAGGCATTTCTCCCATTCTCTAAGTAGCTCAGTCCTGAGGTCCTCTTGCTTTGAGATCTTCCCCATTACTGATGAGAATATTTAATAATACAAGGCCTGTGCCTAGTCCCTATGCAGAACTGTCCCTCCAAACCCCATACAAGAGATAACCTTCTCACAGCTACTGTGAGATATTACCTGTTGTGCTGATGTTATACAGCAAATGCAGAATGTTGAACAAAGGTAGCTCAAATACCTCACCAAAGGCTGTGATTTCATGAATGCATATTTAACTGTGTCCATCACACTCAGATTTAAGGGGAATAATGGCAATGGATACAAGGGGAAGGACCTACATAATATTTACTCTAGGAAAATTAAAATCACAGGTATTTATTATCACAGCCACATTAGTATAAGAGATTTTCTACAGGTTACATTTTCCAGAATACCTAGATATCTCCAAAAGTTGTTAGAGGGAACTCTGTCACAGTTACAGAGATTCGGAGGATTTTATTTTATTTATTTTATTTTATTTTATTTTATTTTATTTTATTTTATTTTATTTTATTTTACTTTATTTTATTTTAATATATATATTTGGTAGCATTTCTTGACCTAATCTCTGCCAAATTCTCCAGGAATTCTACCATTTTCCTGGTAGTTGTTATTGCTGCTTTAACCAGAAATGTATGGGGTATTCTTAGAAAGTGAAGGGCTGAGATCAGAGCTGATGCATGGTCCAGCCCTTTAGTGGTCACTTACCTCCCCTGCCTACATTTCCCTAGAATTTTTTTCATCTGGGGGCCACCACGAGAGCTTTGCACCTGTACTCCATGAAATACATTTCCTTCAGAGAATACCTCAAAGTTCTGAGAAATAACCATGAGAAACATGTCTTTAAGCATCCTTCTAACTATTATCTTGACACAACTGCTGTGTTCTGGGTACTTAACCCAGGAGATTAAATCTTTATGCACCAGTGCAAAGAGATCATATCCCTGTAATTTTTCATATATGTAATTTCTCAGCTGCCTTAGTTTAAACCTGTCATATTTACAGCACAACTGTAATTTAGGTGAACACTTTAAAATGCCATTCTCAAAGGACAATTCTCTCAAAGTACTACAACAAATGCCTTTCCTTGCAAGTACATTGCATGGTGGAACAGATCATTGCCGTCAGTTATATTTCTGAGCCAGTGACTTCTTAATTTTCTCTAAGAGAAAAATCATTAGGGAGCCCATACCAATAAATTACAATATAGTGTAATTGAAGTAGGTACAAAAAGTAAAACCCCATACTTAACTCTTTTTGCTGCAGAAGTGAATTAGACAGGAGTAATTTACCTTGGATATCTAGAAAAAAATGGTTGCAGGAGGTGTATATAAAAATTGTTTTAGCACTTCTCTATGAGTTTTTGGTGATTCTGTACCTACTCTTCAATCTGACTATGCTTGTCCAGTGATAAGCTAATTATTTCCATGTCTCTTATCAATTACTTCAGTATTTGCTATATTGCCTACCGGTGAAATCTCTTCTACATCCTGAGGATTTTTAGAGAGGCCACATTTTGGGGGTCTTCAAATTGCAGTCAGGCCTATGCCACACTAACTGAAAGTAGCTAGGATGACTAATGTGGCTAAAGGAAGCTGACTTAAACAGCACTAAATTCTGTGTGATTTAAACATTTACATACGTGCAGTGACGAACTGGGGCATTTGTGTTTCTGTCAGCACTGAATTCTGTATTGAGCTGATTGTGCTCATCAGTCTCTAAGGACTGTGGTGGTCAGGAAACCACATAACTGAGCACCTTTAGGTACACTGAGAAACACAACCTCAAAAGTCAACTGTCATTAGACACTGAAGCAATGTGGGTAGCTACCAGGCGGCAAAATGCACTTCTGGAAGAATGCTGTTGGTTTATGTAATATTTCTGGTTACCCTCTTGTAAGATCTTTATAAAAAGTCTTGGAATTTCCAAGAACACAAGACAATAAAGAAAGCACAGACAGTTTTGGAGCTGCAAAGAGGGTACACCACATCATACAAACCTCCACCACCATTGGCATTCTTGCTGTTGGCCTTGGATGGCAGCCCAAAGACTGAACAGATTAACGAATCTGAACTTCTTCTGACCAACTCACCAGGCCTGGAACCTATGTGGAGGATAGCATTGGGAAGCTCTCTCTGACATTGTTGCTCAGGCAGTTTTATTTTCAGAGAAATTGCTCAGTCTGTAGGGTTGTTAAATAAGTGTCTGGATCCTCATAGTAATCTAATAGAAGAGGGTCATTTTTTCTTGTACAGGCTTCTCTGTGTGACAGTTCCCTGAACTTCAGTTAGGTTCCCATTCATCTGCTACTGAAACTTACCTATCTATATGGACAGCTTGAGAGACCAAAGCTCTGTGGACTCTCAGCTTAGACACCCAAATCACTGAAGTATGGAGAAAAGACAATCTCAGCAACACGCAATTGTCCCATGTACACAGTGTCAAATCTTAAACCAGAAATGGATCTCACACAAAAGACGGCTTAATTCCCGTATTTCTGTGATTACATTCAGGCCTCTAAAACTATTAAACTCTTCCATATTTTCAGCTGACAATTTAGTTTCAGGATGTGTTGCCATATTTTCTGTTATCGGAGTCTGTGCAAAAACAGTATATATAGGCTTTACAAGGCAAGATTCAGTTTAGCATTTTGTAAGAGCAAAAATAAGGAGGAAACTAAACTCCAGCCACTGAATAGAAAAATATTGAATCACTTTTTTAATGGTATAACATGAACAGTATGTTGGCAATGGAGTGCCTGCCTTATACAATGCAAAGATTGGTATTAAAAATATATATAATCTCTTCCTAACTTCAAGCCACAAGCTTCAGCTCTTGTACTGGAACTTGTAGTTTAAGAGAAGATTACAAAATAAGAGAGGTATCCACAAGAGAGCAGAGTGAGAAAAGAAATGTTATCTAGTTTTACAGTTGGGCAAAATTATTGGAAATTTAACAGTGCTGTTCACAGCAAAAATAATAAAAAATAAAAAAAAATTAAAAACTTACTAGTCTCATTCTATCCCCATGTATGCAATGACAGTTAATCAAACCTGCTCTATTGGGCATACTACTAGCCTAAAAAGCAATGGCCTTTCATACAAGATAACTTCAAAGGGTAAGGGAAAGACCTTCTTCACTTTGAAGGGCTAACAAGGGCTGTCCTTAGAAATGGGTCTTTCTGATATTCTTCTCATACTATTCATCCAAAGAGACTTGCATTACACACAGCCTGTGAGTAGTGCAGGTGTGTATTTGAAGTTGGGACAAGCTTGTGTGACTAGTAATTATATTGGACTGGGTGGCTGACCTAAGCATGGTTTCCTGAAGAAGAAAACAAGCCATCAGGATCTACATAACTGGATTAGCAACAGTGCACTCACCAGAGCCTTTGTCTTGTGCTGAAACAAAGACATCACATTTTCATCTCTTATATATTATTTCCTATCAGTGCAGATCAACTTTTCAAGATATACATTTTGTGTTTTACCATCATGTGAAAGATTGCATATACAACTTGCTGGGTTAGCAGGAATATCTTCCTTTGAAGTGGACAATTGGCTCACAGCTTTTTAGAAAACAGTATTTGAAATCCTCCTGGGATGCTGTTAAAAGAGATACTTGGAGATGAAATTCACTAGCATCTCCAAGAATGTTGCAGAGCTGAAAAGCAAATGTTCATATGCAAAAAAATCTCTGAAAAAAATACTGTTGAAACAGCAAAAAATAGTAACTTTTTAGTACTGAATGGATGCACGCTACCAAGTTTAGTACTATTTTTTAGTGATAGTCCTGGAAATGTGCAATCTTATTTTTTTGCCTTCTGATTATCTTAAGTACTAGCTTTCAAGAGCTTCCTTTACTGCCTGCAGGACTGTTCAGAAAGATTCAGGAGACTGAGATTTTTGCCACTTTTTTACAAAATCACTGAATGATGATCGTAGCAAGTCAGTTAAAATGACTTTTTTTTTCTTTTTTTTTCTTTTTTTCTTTTTTTCTTTTTTTCTTTTTTTCTTTTTTTCTTTCAGCTAGCTACCAAAGTAATGCATTCAGTCTAAGCCAGTCCACAGGCTCTGTCTAGATTCGGTGGGTGAGAATTGTATCTCCATAGAGCAATTTCTTTCATCTACCTCAGATATTAAGATGGGATGAACCACAGTTTTGGAGATGACCACTGGTTTTCCTTGGAGTATTCCTCAGTTTGATACTTGGATATTGCCTAGGCCCAGGAAAATACGGGTCTATGGGTGTTATTCCTAAACTTGCTAGAGCTTTCTGTCTGTATGACAGGATCATTTTCATTACCTATTTAGCTTCTTCAGACTGCCTCAAACATGACAGATTTTCTCTGTCTTCACTAAGAAACTCCCAAAAGACTTTTACCACATAAGTATTGCAAAATTTGTGTCGTGTTCAGACACCCAGTGCTGGTTATACAGCCACAACCACATATCTATGGCAAATTAAAAAATAATCAGACAAACAAAATGTACAAACACAACAAACACGTGTATGTACAAACAACAACAACAAAAAGAGATATTTAGTCTGGCTAATCAAATCTAACTCATTCAAGCTAAAGTGCCAAGGAAGATGACATGGCATAGACACTGTCCAAGGTTAAGTTTCTGTCCACTAGCATAGAACATGAGTTACTAACTCAAATTAAATCCCTAATTCTTTTATCTTTATGAATGTTCTACTCTCTCTACTCTGATCTTTGGTTAGACAGACAGACTATCTAATGTTCAGGTAGAAAGCATGGTGATTATAGAAATGTTTCTGACTATGAAAATTGTATATACAGGTATGTAAAAAAAAAAAAAAAAAAAAAAGAAGAATGAATGGCTACATATGAAAAAGTGAAAGGTAAAACCTGGTGTGTGTGGGCATGAGACCATTGTAAAAGCAGTAGTCTTGATTATCTAAATTTGAGTCAACAGGTTTCAAATTGTGAGATTTGTTATAATTTTTTGTGAACTTCCTTTAAGCTGGTGAGAGATGGAATTATATGACATTCAGCTCTTCCAAGAATTGGCAAATGTACCCAAGATAAGAGCATGTTCTTTGTTGTGACTCTGAGCTACAACTTCCACTCTCTTCACAGCTATAAGATTCCTTGGATTTTGCTTAGGCAGCACAGGTGTAGCTGGAAGATGAATTTGGCCCAGAATGTTTTCCCACATTAACAATTCATTTGACATTTTAAATAAACTGCACAAAGGCAAACAGATTAATCAAGCCAGATATTGTAGATATGCCTGGAGCACAAAGGATAACAACCCCACTGCAGAGCTGCATTGCCTCAACTATAAGCAAGAACTCATTGTGTATGATTCAGACAAATTAGGAACTGAGTGTAAGGGAAAATAAAACAAAACAAAACAAAAAACTATAAACATTCCAGCACATAAAATGAAGATTAAAAACAATTGGCTGACACATTGCTGACCATGTGAATTTCTGTCTGATAGCTCACACTATTTTGTGCCCTCTAGAATCTGCCAATTTGTGAGGTTTTTTTGTTTGTTTGTTTGTTTGTTTGTTTTTCTATTACATTGTCAAAGAGTCTTGCTAAACCCACAGAGTTTAGGCCCAGATTAGGTTCCCTTATGAATCAAATGTACTGTGCACCTACTAAATCAACAGGATTTCCCACCTGCCCATTTTCAAAATGTACTTAGCTTTTTAGGTGTTGCCAAAATGTCATTCTATGTGAATTCTGTTATTTTATAGATCACTGAAAATTAAAGTACTAGTAATATGTGTTTTCCATTCTTTATTTGAGAACTTTACAGTACATGTATTATTATTTTTCTAAAATTATGTTTAAAAATGCCATTAAAATTTACCATTATAACAATTAAGATGAAAATTGTTCTCTTGAGTACATTAATTTGCTTCAGATCCCTATTCTGTTACAAAATCTTTTTGACCTTGTGTAAGACACTTACAAATCAGTAGGCTACAGATACCTATGTTTCACTGAAATTCTGGAGCTTTTTGTTCATTTGTGTTCTTTTTTCCTTTTTGTAAGATCGGGGTTAACAATATAGTGTACTTTCCAAATATCTTATGAAGGCTAATAGTGAACTGTAAGAATTTATTTATTTATTTATTTATTTATTTATTTATTTATTTATTTTTGGGGGGAGGGGGGCAGGAGTTGTAAGATAAAGCAAGGAAATTAGGATTCTTGATTTTTTTAATTTTATTATATATATGTATATACATATATATATGAACATATATATGTATGTATGAAAACAATTAAACCCAGTCACAAATTATTTCAGTCAGATCAAGGCACAGAGAGATATCATCTAGGGTCAGTAATGTGGGTCATTCCATTCTTTCAGATGGAAGCTACACCAAGAGCATTTGTCCTATTTGTGTAATAAAATCTTTATTTATTTTTTATTTATTTTTTAATATGTTACTTATTTCCTTTTTAAAGGATACTTATTTTTGGATAGTTTACGGATATTTTTGTCCACTGAAGTTGTCTGGATCTAAAAGACCGTTTCTGCTAGTGAGGAATTCCTGCCAGTGAAGGGTGTCCTTGTTCGGAAGAGGTCAATTTTTTCCTTCTCTGAGAGCTTCAAGACTGCAGTTGCAAGTCTGCAAGTTCAAGCGGAACCTCCTCACAGCTTTTGAGGCATTTCAGCAGACATAGATTTCAATCGCAATGTCATGGAGCTGCCACGCATCTTACTCTTTCAGCTTTCACAGTATCCAGAAGCTGCAGATCTCACAGTGCAGATGTGTTCCACTTCCATTGAAGGCACACTTCCACATAAGCAACTGCAGCTGCTGGGTCCAAGAAGATAAGTATTTTAAAATAATTTAAGTTGAAGCTCCATGCGGCATTATCTTCCTGAAGATTTCTGCGATACTACTTCTGACCTTAGCAACAGTAATCCATTACTCTTGCTACAATGCAGGGTTGAAATCAGCCTTTGGGTTCACCAAACCCTATGTCCAAGCATCACAGGCACAAAGCCAGCAGTTATTTAGAAGAATCTGCAGAGCATTAGCTCCATGATCCCATTCAAAACACCAATATGAAACACTTCTAACACAAATATAAGGTACTTTCCTATACCCTAAGGCAAATCAAACCCCATGGAAATATGATGAACTCTTCCGCTTGGCATTGTCTTGGAACCTTGAAGTCTAAACTTTTTTAGTTTATGGTAACCATGTTATCCTGGGGCTTCCCATTGTATGAGAAGATCTAGTGGCTTTTAACAGATGTTGTAGGGTGGTTGAAGCTAAAATTCACAGCAGTCATTTGTAAATTATGGCAGAATATTTGGTTATTTAATTACCACATTAGGCAATGAGCAGCAACAGATCTTGATGACCCATCATAATAATAAAACTGCTACAATGAACATGAAAATTTGTGTGCAAATGCTAATAAACATCTCTGAAACTTGCAGTTATTATTGTGGTCTGATTCAAGAGATAAGACATAATGATTTAACTGCTCTCAGTTGTTCACTTAAAATTTCTTCAGGCTATAATGAAAGAACATGCCACAGAATAATACATTAGAAAAAAACTCCAACTGCTTTTACTTTTCATTATCTTGAAGCTCTCTGATGCAGTCTTGTTTTGAAGCAGTTGGCCACAACATGCAAGGGAGCCACAGTCATCTGAGAAGAGGACATGATGAGTGCAGATGGAGGTCAACCACTGTATTTTAGGAAGAGGTCTGAGCCACAGTGTTCAGATACTCATTCAGTCTTCCCCAAATTACAGAGGTTTCCAGATCCTAAGTTTGGCTTCAGGCTCAATGCATGGGATTTAACATTTTTAAGAACACAGATTTTGCTATTCACACTGTGTTGGTGTTGTGGGAGTACTTGGAGGAGAGAATGTACAGAGTGTTTGAAGTGCAACTAGTACTTTTCTTCTCCCACTTCCATTTAGGAAACTTCACTTAATGATAACAAATTTAAATTACATTACTGAGCATGAAACTGGAGTAAGTGGAGGAGTTAACAGGCAGTTATATAACATCTCTGCTTTTTCAGTCACTTTCTAGAGAAAACAATATTGTTTATCTGTGTTTCTTTAAAAAACTGTACTACAGGGTCTTGTTTTGGGAAAGAATTGCTGAGAATGTCTACTTAGCCACTAACCATTTATGACCCCTATTCTTAGTTCTGCAAAGTGTGAGTGTTGATAGACATTATGGATTCACATGCTTTCTTTCTTTAATATTATCAGAAAACATTCCTAAGACATCATCAGAAAGGTGGCGGATGACTGAAAGATATGGACTTTCCCCATCAATTTTTAAGGTTGAAGATCTCTAAACTACCTAGCTGTTGTTCATTAGAAACTCTTCACTGTCTTTTTCTGTCCCTATTAACTTTCTATTTAACTTATCTCAGTCTATTCTTTGATGAGGTTACTGAAATTAACTTTGTCTTGACTAACCCTAATGCAAACCATGTGGATTTGAGAAGGTGCAACTGAGACTAAAACAGGACTTTGAAAAGGACCAATTACTGATCTGACAGTGATGCTTGTTCATCTGAAGTTCTCAAATCTGGCTACTGTTTTGAAAATCTCCTGCAGTGCATTGCTAGTGCTGTTGGCTGGACAGAGCCTTTACCACAAAGGGCTGTCTGGAGGTGAAAGACAGTTAATGTGCGGTTTTCTGACTTCATTTTTATCCTCTTTCATCAGTATACCCATCATTTGACACTCAACACTCATCCTGGAGGCTTACCTGGTGCTCTTAACTGGATGCCCTTGTTTCACCACCACCTGCTAACACTGGAGGAGCACAGACTTCTCACTCTCAGTTTCTCTCAGCCTCTCACAAGCCACCAGCACGCCTAGATCTGCTGTCAGCAAAAAAAGCAATATTTACTGTCTGCCTTGCCACAGCACAACCTCTCCTCCACTTGAAACCCATCAAGTCCATTTAAACCTGAGGAACTCTAATATATTTTTCTCTGTTTATACCAAACCTCTGATCATACCACAGTGTAACTCAAGTCCATTCTTCACTGTTAAGGTACAACAATATGAAGACAGTGCAAAGAAGGAAGGTCAGGATTATTACCATACAGTTAGTACAATGTCACTTCTAGTAATGCCAAGTAGGAAACACATAGATTCAAACAAATTTATTTCACTGCTTATAAATATTATGGTCCACGGGGGCTGAGAAATGGGGCTGTCAGATTAAACATGGTGGTTTACTTCCATAAATGCCAAACAAATACCCTCTTTTCCTCTAGAAACTGGGCTGAAACTCTTAGCACTGAAGAGCAGTTGCCAAATATATTCTGGACTAAGAAAAATAACAGAAAAAAAAAATACTATTTTGGTTATCTGGAAGCTATTTATGAATTAAGGGATTTATTACTGCTTTGATACTTAATTGATTGCTAATGATAAGCTGATTTATTTATTTATTTATTTATTTTTTTCCCATGTGGTGGTGGGGAAAATACAGGGAAAAAATGGGAGTGGGTTAATAGAGATTTATTTCTCTTCTAGCCAAGTATCTTGGTGTCAGCCCTAAGTGTGTATAAGGAGCCCAGGTTGTCTTTTCTCCTTCACCTGTGGGAAGTAAACTTGGACCTCTATAACAAAACACAAGTCAGCAGCTCTATATTTTAGTAGTGGTTGCAGTATTTCCTCTTGACACTGTCCTGATTTGTAAGAACATTTACAACTCACTACACTATGGCTTGAACCCAACGTGACACCTTAGGAGAGAAATCACCTCTGTCATTTAGTCTTAGAGTTTTGAACCAACTTCTCTGATGGGAGGGGAATTTCTCATTAAAATTGAGAAAGCAAGTCTAGGCTTCTTATGAGACAGTTACCATTTTTAGACTAACTATCCTTCTAATTCAGGTCAGGGATTTGAACTACAGGTTATGTCTACTTGAAATAGTATTAGCACATTTTAAAAAGATTCAGCCCCTCTTCTGAGATACAGCAATTTACACAAGTACTAGGATTTTCCATTACAAAGTAAAATCTTTTTTTTCCTCTTTTCTACACCACAGAAGCAACAAAACACACAAATAGTTACTGAAACTGTAGCTTTCAGCAGAAACAAACAGCTGAGTAGTAGTATAACTTTAAAAGAGATGCTAACATGGGCATGCTTTCTCCAGTTTCCCAGGTGAATTTTCTTTCCTGCTGGCTATCATACTATGAAACAAAGATGCTGTTTTCTTTTTTTCTGAGCTGTTTCATTAAAGACCTGAGACACAAAGACAGAGATCAAGAAAAAAAGTGCAACCTCTCTCATCTGACAATTAGGATATATATGAGAAGTGCAATGCTTAAATTTCAGGCTTTTCCCCAGTGAATAATTAATAACACAAAGTATCTGTGAAGGGAAAAGAGAGAGTTTGCATGTAAAATTTCAGTCTTGACTTCCCATCTCAGTGCATAACATATTTTTTCTTTCCTGAAAAGGATGGCTTTCATTTTATTATTATTATTATTATTATTATTTTAATTGGGAAAGGATTCATCTTTTTTAACCAGTGCTAGAATACGCATTGCTATGCTGGACACCTTATTCTGCCTCTTCACATAATTTCCAGAGAATGCAAACTGAATTGAATAAACTCAGTTGACATTATTGCTGAAATACACTGTTTGAAACACTAGAAGCTACAGATATTGGCAGGAAAATGTCAGGCATTACACTGAGGGGTTGTTAGGCACTTACTTGTAAACCAGGATATTCAATAAAATATTTAAAAAATATATCTCTAAATATTTTAAAGAGCAGACACTCTGAAAAGTGACCATAAAACAGCTTTATAGGCACTGTATTTATATTCTCTCATATATTTACTTATCCTGTCTCAAAGTGCAGTATATTATATAGACCTACTTTAGAACCTGAGAACTTCTCCAACATCTACAGAGCCCACTCACAGGTCTGAAAAGAGAGCAGTGAGAGAAGATTTTTCTCCTTGACTGAGTACTCTGCAGGAAGGAAAGGGATAGTACAAGGATAATACAGACTCCTGAGTCTCAGCTCTGGCTGCCTGAGGGTTTGAGGGCAGCATGTGCCTGAGTGCAAGGGAATCAGTATAACTAGCAAGGCACTGTGCCCAAGGTAATTATCCTGAAGGCTGTCATGCTTTCTGGGCTAGAAGTCATGTCCCAAAAGAGCACTGAACCATACCCTGAGGAGGTACTAATCTGTGAAGAGCTTGAGCAGAGATTTCTGCACCTCCTACATGATGAAGAGGGACCCACAGGTAGATTGGCAAGAGACATTGGCTGAGATGAGCAGTGTTGTTACAGTGAGGTCACGGTCACTCTGGCAACCATGGAGGATTGTATAGTACAAAGAAATGAGTGTACCTCATCTTTGCAACCATTATTTATTTACTTTATTTATTTTATTTATTTTATTTGTTTTATTTATTTTTCCCTCAATGTTTGACCCATTCATTATCATTTCAGCTTGGAATACATATAGAAATCACATCCTTGGTATAAAGATCAACTCTCAGACAAGTATATTCTTAAATTAAGCATGTGGACTCTGAGGTTGCCCTGAAGCAAAGGGGGGGATGCACTTACAATTTAACATTTACAGAATAAGAGCCCAATTTTTGCACATGTTTGTACTTGCACCTGCATATGTAGAAATACATGCTGTTGCACATATACTTTCTTTAATTAATTTTTGTCTTGCACATTTATGGGCTAACATTTTCCAGCTGGGGAAACAATTTTAACCTCTTGTAAACAAATGAAATGGTAGACAGTTAATAAGCTGAAGATCTTTCAGTCTCCTACAACATAAGGACAATTCTATTTTGAAGTGAAAGGTCTGATCAGGCCTAAGCTTAGAATGTGCATAAGCCGAGGATAGATAGGCCACGAGTTTCTACAAAGCTATGCACGCATTTATTCTTTGTAGGACCATACCCTAAATAGATATGAAATCCTATTTCTACATACCCATCTTAAAAAGCTTTGTTCATACTTCCTTTCATTTTTAAACATAATTAAAAAGAAAAGACACTCTTCAGAGAAATGCATACCAGTCTGCAAAATTCCCCCTTTCCCAGGGCAGTAGCCCAGAAAAAAGACAATGTATCTTCTCCCCAAAATAGTTTCTGGTTGCATTAAACCAAATGCAGCAAGAATATTAATTGTCTGTGGTCACAGATGAATCAGGGCTGTCTTTTGGTAATTTGACTCAAGATATAGGAAAGCAAATATATTAAATTGAATTTTAGTGCAGATATTTAAAAAATAAAACTCTGGAAAATGCATATCTGTAAGTAGCATTAGTTATTTGAGATGAAGGAGTCAAGTAGCAAATGTACTGAATATTGTATGTGCCACTCATTCTGTGGGAGGTTGCTACGTTGCACTCACTCATATTTCAAGTGATAAATTAACATCTATATGCCTAACAAAAGACAAACACATCTTAAAGTTGGGTATAAAGTGATCGATAAAACGAAGATGGAAATAACAAGCTGAGACTTAGCTCATGCTTTTGGAAATATTGTACAAACAAAATTCAGAATCAGGAGTTTGCTTGATGAAAGTAGAAGGAAACAGTGAAAAAATTTTGGGGCAGTTTGTAAACTACATAAAGGCATAAAATGTCTGTGGGTTTAACTTCATGATTTGTCAACCAAAGCAAAGCTCTAGTGAGGAACAAAGGGGTCCCTCGTCAATGTGGAAGAAGAAAACCTGTTGACCAGCTGATAGTTGGAGTCATGCATTACAAGGAACTTAAAGCAGTTTACAGATTCCTTCCCACAGGGAGTTAGGATGTCCAGTTCTCCCTCCATCTGTGCACCACAGAAAGTATTAAAATAGTTCACTGGTGTTCCTGCAACTATGCTGAGCCTTCTCAGACTTTTTCCATCACCACTTGAAATGAGAGTATGCTTTTCCCTTGTTAAAGAAGATTAATCTTCCATGATGTCAATGACTGAGTGGACTTCATGTATTTGGTCTCAGTCATGGTATTTTTAGTCTAATTGGAGACAATGTTGCTGATTTAGACCATCTGCTGAAAGATGACATCCTCCTGTGGAACTCACAGACCATAAACAATAATTGTTCAACATGCATAGCAATGTTTTACACTTCTACCTATCATCTCTGTTAGAGGATCTCAAAGTTCTCTACATAGCCGTGAGCTTAGCTTCCCAGAACCTTTGGTGAATGGACAGTACGTTTTTGCAGATGGCAAGATGGAAGTCCAAAAAAGGCAAGGAGCTTGAATTCAAGATCACTCAGAAAATCTCTGGCAGGATGAGAAACAGAAGCCAGGTCACCTTACATGTGGTTCTGCACTTTATTCATTTTCCTGGTGCTCTGACCTAACTGTACTCCATGAACCTCATCTTAACTGTATGAGATATGCAGCTGTTAATAATAATACACTACCTGTTTGAACTAAAAACATACTGGCAGATGGAAATACAGTTGTTTAATAGCTATTTCAAGAAGTAATCGTTTCAGGTAGCAAGAAATTGCTGCTGTTAACCTTTTCCCATTGCGACATTTGACCAGTTTATATGCAGGTTACAAAGGTCAACCATTATCACCATTTTATGAGACTTGGTAGCCTCTGATCTTTCTCCACATTCTGTATTCAATAGCCTTTACCTGATCCAGAAAGTGGTAATATTAACCAGCTACAATATATTTATTTATTTATTTTCTTTGTGACCCAGGATCTGTAGCCAGAGAGAAAATCTAATGTAGCATACTTTTCACTTAGATTTTTGCTCTTCTTTGAGTCTTCTGCCATCTTTATGGCAAAATCTTATTTCCCTACATCTTTGACCTAGCCTCAATTTCACATGTATTTTAGCAATGGATATTACAGAACTAAATAGATTCTGGATGTTCTGTGTTATTTCAGATATGCCTCTTTTGTCAATATACCCCTGCACTGTCAATCTAACCTACCTTTTGTACTACTTGTGTCAGTGACAGCATGTTCACAGCTTCTACTTGATAGCAAGCTCTGTGTTATCTAACACAGTATAGAATATTCGGGTGTGTCTGGGTTAGCAAGTCCTTTTGAGGTTCAGGCAATTAGCACAGCTAACTTCCTTGCCTGATTTGTATCCCTTCAAGGACAAAAGTCATTCATGAAACCATTTTCCTAAGCAATATAACAAAGAACCCTTAGGGGAGAAAGGACATGTTTTGATCTAAATTCATATCATACAGGAAGTTATACAGAGTAAAAGGAATGTGGTGATGATTTAATTATTCTCTTCAGAGACAAAAGCATGTTATTAGCAAGAGGCTGTGACTCAGGGGTTTATACTTAGTTTAAGTTCTTATTAGTAGATTTAAAACAAGGGAGACTGATTGATTCTTGTTCACTTATTAAACTCATTAATTTACAAAGACTCATTGCACTGTTGTTAATTTGAGAGTTGCAATAAGTTAGAGAAAGAAATTGAATATGGTGCAGATATATATATATATATTTTCTTAAAGGCTGATCATCGATTCTCTGAGTTTTCCTTTGACCTGCATTTCTGAGGCTTGTTTTCTGTAGTTTTAACATGCTTGACTAATGAAGAGGAAAGGACATGGGCACTCACCTCCTTACCTAAAGTATTTTGTAAAATTGTCTCCAGAAGCAGCTACTTTAAGAAATTATATTTTTATGTCTAGTAGTTTTATAGTATTTTTTCTACCTTGAACATTTTTATCATGAGAAAACAAACATGAGAGTTTTAACTGCCAACTTTTCCAGCATTAAAAGAGTGACCTAGGGACATTGTGGGATTATCTTTCTTTGAGTCAGCCCATATCCAACGCGATTCCTTCCTTAGATATCACACCAGCAATAAAAGATGTGAACACATGGTCTGTCATGCAGGAAGATATTTAGCTCCTTCTCAAGTCTAAGGTGAACTAAAATGTGGACTGCATGAGATAAAATGAAAACCTTATCTCAACTTCTGCCCTAAATCAAAACCAAACAGAATCAGCAATGTGTATGACAAAATGCTGATTCAAAATAGGTAAAACCTATTAACAGCTGCCAGTAATTTATTACAACTTTGCTTTAAACTGCTTATTACAATCTATTAGGATTTAAGGAATAGTCAGAGATTCTGAATACCCCAGTTGGGATCTGTTTGCCAGAAAGCAAGTGCTCCCTGCTTTTTCTAAAAATGAAGGACATTTAAAATATCTCCATTTGGTTACAAAACAGCAAATACCCCAACTCTCGTACTAAGCTCTGTTTCAGAAAATATTGGCTGTGGTGTGACAGTTAAGTTGCCTATGCTGAAAAGAGTCTGTTCCCATTTACACTCTTAATGGAATAGCATGTTGTTGTTTGAAGCAACACTTCTCCAGTCCTTGATGCTGAAAGGTTAGGTAGGAGTGCGGGAGGTCAACTCTGTTACTTTTTATGGAGGCAGAAAATGGCATAAAATGAAAATAATTTCCTGTGAAAGCTGAGGACATTCCTTCATTAGATTTGTTTCCTGTGTTAGGTCATAAGTGTTTTTTTGTTTGTTTGTTTGTTTGTTTTTCTTTTCCTCTTCTTTTCTTCTTTCTTTTGTTCCTTTTCTTTCTTTCTTTCTTCTTAAAACAAACAAACAAACAAACAAACAAACAAACAAACAAAAAACATGCATTTGCTGGTTTCCTGTGCCCAAGGGTCTTAGTGATCTGCTTTTATGAGACCAGGCCCACCAATGCTGTTTTGTGTGTTAAAAATGAATGAATGAAGTAAATCAAAAACATCAGAGGCATGCTTGATAAGGGACAACAGGTGATATGCATTTGATAGAAGCTCAGCTACTCAAGTTATAAAAAAGTGACTTATTACAAAGCCACCTCCTAAATCGCCACTTCACCTCTGTACCTCACAACTACATCCTCTTCCAAATAGTCCCGTCTGGACTTCAAACAGT
The DNA here is from genome assembly GCA_011076525.1 of Nettapus auritus. Lineage (NCBI taxonomy): Eukaryota > Metazoa > Chordata > Aves > Anseriformes > Anatidae > Nettapus > Nettapus auritus. The sequence continues at coordinate 194,513 of JAACYP010030678.1, forward strand.
CTTGGTTAGTCACCTGCCTTCTTTTTCACTTTTGAACATAAAATGTTGTGCAATAATAAGATCCAGAGATATATATTTTTTCACCCTCATAAAAGCTGTTGCTGCCTGGCAGGAGGGGGAACATCTGGCCTCCTCTTTCCCTTACTGTGGTGGAATGTAGAGGGAAGTGGGGTCTTTCATTCCTGCCACCAATGGAGATGAAACCTGGGCAGATTTTCAAGAGAGCCTGGAAAGTGTGCTCTGGACCCAGCACAAACTAGAGCAGAGTTAAAGGAGGAGAATATGTGGCATGTCAGATAGTGTGAACTGGCTTATTTCTCTGCAATATCACAGATAAAAATTACTTTTTCATAGTTTTTCATGGCTTTAGGATGAAACACAGCAAAGGCAAGCAATAATAAAAAAAAATCTGTAAATAGAGTTATGGATTTTGAACTGATAACTATGACCAAGAGACAAAATCTTGTGGTTATAGCAAATACTCTAAAAATGTCAGATCAGCACTCAGTAGTTCTCAGAAAGGCAAACCAAATATCAGAATGTATTAGGAAAGGTGTAGGGAACAAACCAGAAAACATCACACTACTGTATAGAGCTATGTCTACCTGCATTTTGATTACTGCCATCAATTTGGGATGATTTTCTTTCCATTACTCAACCCTTTCAAAAAGGATGTTGTAAAACTAGAAAAGTTTTCAAGAACAAGTGTAATCAGAGGCATGAAATATCTTCCATATTAGGAACAAATAAATTAACCAGGACTATTCGGTATGGGTAAAGAAGATGAGTGGAAGATGATTTGTGAAAGCATAAATGGCGTGGAGAAAGTGAATAGGAAATTATTGTTCACTGTCTCTTCCAGTACAAGAACTAGTATGTCAGACTAACAGGCAGTAGGTTTGTAGACCAAAAGGTGATTTTTCTTCACCCAGACATGATGTCCTTTTCCCCTGAATGTGGTGGATGCTGGGAGCTTTAATGGTTTCAAAAGTGATTAGAAAAAAATCATGGGAGGAAAAAGAAAAAGGAAATTTTTGATGAATTCATATACATCACTATCAGTATTAGCCACTGAGTTGATCTTACCTGATTCAGCTGTTTCTATATTCTTATACTGTGTTCTCAGAGTGGGATGATATAGCTCACCTCTGTGTATGGACTATTTTGACTCTGCCTGATTTCTGCACTCAAAAAACTTTGCTTGGTTCAAGAACAAATTTGGTATGAATATGGATTTATTAAAAACTGGAAGAGAAAATACATCCACAGGAATTTCTGTGGAATGAAATACCCTATCAACACAAATGACTGTAGGTAATCTCAAAATCCTGAGTAATTATACCAAGAGACTGCATATAAGCCTTCACTGATTTTTGTGTATGAGCATATACAAGGTTGTTTCAAATGAATTTTCAAATTCATTTTTGAAAATAATTTTCAAATGATTATGTCAGGCAGATCATAGAAAACCAAGGACTTTGGAAAATGTTAGCTTTTTGTTGTTGTTGTTGTTGTTGTTGTTTTCCTTACTCAGTAAGCTGAAAATACACTGCCTGAAGAAGTGTCTGAGGCAGTTAATTCCTTTTAACTTCAGACACTTTTACCCACCACATGAACTCTTGAACAAAACTTCTGTAGAACTCAGGTCATTATTTTGTGTCCTACCGTACATTAAGTAAGTTCACTTCTTATTAATACAATTCAAGACCTGCAATCTTGCCATTATTTTTGTTTAGTAGCTTTTTTTCTTTCCTCTGAGCACTTCAGCATTATACAGAAAATATTTTACAGCAGTGCCTAATGAATAATTTTCCATCAATAACTCTGAGGTGGATAGGCCATAAGAACATAGAGTGGTCAGAAGCATTTCTTTCATTCTGCAAGTCTTTCTGTTGTTTGTAGCTGGCAAATACTAAGTACCCTCACACACACACACACAGAAAAAAAAAAAAAAAAAAAAAAAAAGATTGATTAAATTAATTAATTTAATTAGTTTAATATCCAAGGAAGAGCCCACAAAAAGACAATTCCTTCTGTTGCTAATGAATGTTATCCTGTTATCCCTACCCATGAAATTTAGAACACTTTTCAGTGATCAGGTCTTTATGTATTTTTAACAGCAATTTCGAATACCTTCATTTTTCTAGAATTGTTGCCGTAAGGGAGGTGATGCTGAAATCCAAATTATATGAAAAACTGAACAGGGGATCTCAAAAGCACCAAGAAATCAGATAAAGCGAAGTCATATTAAACTAAAATATTGCTATAAAAGTGTTAACTACAGCCTTCCAAAGGGTCATAATAGAGGGGGATATGAACTGATTAAGCAAACTCATGGATAAAATGAACAAGATTAAAATTATGTGATTTTACTACACATTCCAACATGCATCAAGAAAAGAGTCAGTTTGATTTGAAGCTGACACAAGTATATAATCCAGGAGATGAATTGCTTGAAAGGGCCTATTTGTGTATAAAAAGGATGAAATATCAATGGAAAGAAGAGCTAGGGAGGTGATGGAACTGGTCCGGGGTCTGAAACCAAGTATATCATGGCACATGGCTTTCAGGTGGTGAAAGAAAGCATACAAAAGATATAGGCACAGATCTCCCTTTAGAGATTTAATCCTATGCAGGAAAGGGCTATCAAAATGCAATGAAGAGGTCAAATATGGTGGAGCAGTTGTTATCCTTCTGAGTTCCATCAGTGGACATTTGAGCTTTTTCTTAGATTTCCATCTTGACCATAAAAAAAATGAGAAGTTACCAACTTTCCAGATCTTTGCTGGAGAACAAATTAGTCTTTTGGTTTCCAAAATGTGGTGATTTAAATTTCTAGCTAAAATATTACATATAGCTGACACATATAATCTACATCTCAAGCAGTCTGCACTTCTCTAAAGACAGAATTTCTTGAATGTAACCACTTGTGTATATCTGTGGATAATTCATCAGGTAGTCTACCACAAAAATTCATTAAAGAACTAGTTGTAGTATGAAACAATGTTAGCACATTTAAAATAATTACATGATGAAAAATTTAATTTAATACAACTTTGGGAAATAACAGAGCAACCCAAAATTTCAACCATACTTATCAAAATTGAGTCAATTCTATTGCTTCAAAGCATATGTGAGATTTTCTCATTGGGAAGAACATTGCTTTTGACACATTTCATAGTCACAGTTGGTATCTGGAGATTCAAAGTTTAATCAGTTCAATTTTCTGAAATGTTAGCTTGAACTTCCCCTGTTAATTTAGTCTGCATATACTTGGGGAACTTCCTTCCTTCCTTCCTTCCTATCTTTCTTACAATCTTTCTTTCTTGCAGTCTTTCTTTCTTTCTTGCAGTCTTTCAGTCACTGACAAACCAAGTTTTCTGTAAATCCTCCAAAATTCTTTTTCTGGTAAAAATTATTAAAACCTGTAATTACTGGTTGTCTCATGGCTATAGTAATTTTATCTGGCTTATAGAAATGGCCAGTCTGGTTCCAACTCAGTGAGATTTTATCAGCTTTTCCACTACACAAGATAAGGCAATTTGTGAATAACTCCCCCCAACAGTTTTCAATACAGTTTGTCACTATTTCATAATCCACACATTCATTTTAGTTCATTGACAAAAACACCTTTTGACAAAGTTTCAAGAGACATCCTTTCATGCTTTTAAAGGGTTTATTTTTCTATTAGAAATACAACTCGAAACAACCATAAAGTTAGTCTTCTGATGTGTGGTGCTAGAAATAATCATCTCTTGTGTCTGCTTTATCAGCTGTTTTTCATACAGGGTTGTCAAACACAGGGGAATTCATCAGTGAGGTACAATGTGCCTTCTGCAAGATTTGAGTTCATTGTTAGGCCAGTGATAGATGAAGAAAAGCTCATCACTTTTTCCAAGGAGACATCAGGCATCTCTGCCTGAGGTTTTACAAATATTCTTGGATGATTTCAGTTTCATAAGCATAAGCACTAATTTGCACTGCCTTTGAAGTTGCTGATTTGTACTTTTATAGGCCTTCATCTGAACAGTTGTTATTAACACTGATCCTTGTTAACTTTTTCAGATGTGCCTCAATAGTGCTTTACATTTTCCCAGGATGATGTATGCAAGGGAGATCTTTCTCTCTGTGGTAACCATAAACACAGACTTTGCCTGTTCTAAATTCATATTTCTCAGTTGCAAGGCACAGGCTACAATGAGCTTCAAATAGCTTGAATTCAGATGGAAAAATTTAGCATGTTTAGCATGTACCAATGCATCCTATAGTCCAATAGCTGGATGCTATGAACAACTTGTATCTCTATAGTTGCCACCTGCTCTGACTAATTTGATGTTGTGTAGGCAGTAGGATGGGGACAGAGAATCATTTATCAGAATTAAGAGGCAGGAATACAGTGTGAGAGAAGGCTCAGGCCAGGGAGGGGTGATCCTTCCCTTGGGTGAGTCCTTCCTTCCCAGTGAAGCTGCTTTGCCGGAGTCCTTCATTGCATTGTGGAGGTTCCCTACCAAAGAGAAGGAGAACAAGTGTAACAGGGATGATGGATCTCAAGGATGGAGAATAAAGTTATACAGAGTCAGAAGTAAGCAGCAATTGGTGGACATGTGCTTATTTAACTTCCTTTTGCACTATCATCCCAACCCACTGAAGTTCAATGACTGCTTTTGTTTCTAAATGTTTACACATGCTGTAGCTTTGAAAGTGCAGTATGTGTGAAAAAGGTTGTCCTTGTGTTTACTTTAGCAGCAGTGTTGCTATCTATAGACTGCACTGTGAGCCCTTTGTTCCTTCACTATGGAAAACAGAGACAAAATGCTCTGTATTCACCTTCACGCTCTCCAACATTTCACAGACCATCTTGCAGAAAGTTCCTGTGCTGATAACATGCCAGGACCAGCTTTCCTGACTGGCAGTAGATGAGCTATCCCCAGTCAATGAATTAATGTGGGGAAACTGCAACATGCTCACATGCGTTCATACACAACTAATAGATTAAGCATGTCAAATCAATTATTCCTCACCTACAACTCCTCTGGTGCTCCTCAGAACATTGAGAAAAGTTCTGATAGCCATGGTGGGATTTAGATTTCTGCTCTTAAGTAATTTACCCACTTCTCACATGAAGCCTGGAAGAAGTAGGAAATATTTTGTTGGAAGGTAAACAATAATCCCACTGTCTCCAATAAATGGCTCCAGTCAGCATAGCCAAGGTTAATTCCTGATCTTGTAATGAGAAGTTCTCAAATTCTGGCAGTGGAAATTCCAAAATGCTATTTTTACCTCAGGCTTGGAAGGCAATGAGGCTTGTTTGTTCATACTTTGTGTGTGTGCATATGTCTATCTACCTGTCCGAGCTTAGTAACATTTGAGATCTTTGACTAATTTCAAGAAAATCTGTTGAAGAAGTAGAAATCCCAAGCAAACTACAAAAGAGTTTCAGAAAAGTAATCAGTTGCATAAAAAAGGGACATTCTTTTGGTGTCTCCTTCAAGGGAAAGAAAAACATATTTTACTAGCTATCAGAAAGAGCTGTTGAAAGCCAGGCTTTATTAGCTCTTTCCCCCCTTGAATTACAGCTTTTAAGAAAAGTTTTCTTTTGCCACTTGACTTTTGCCCATGACCATAATTTTTGCATTTTTGCAGCCATTACATGCAAAAGCGGTAATGCAGCACAGGCACTTAGCTAGAGCACCCTATGGGGAAAGAGCACAGTCTGAGTAGATTATTACGTATCTCCAGTTTGCGGCAAATGGGAACTTACACCATTTAAGTCTATGTTGCTTACATGGTTGACAGCTTCTAATTCAGTGTCCTAACACCTTGTCCAAGAAGATAAAACTGGTAAATACCAGTGGAAAGTCATGACAGTGTTGTTAAATTCAATTATCCACCACCTAGGCCACAGGAAAATATGAGATTTGTTTAAAAATCACAGGACATTGTTGCAATTTACTTGTATTCATGACTTGCTATAATACACTGAAAATGAAATTGCACAGGCTTGAAAAGCATGATGTGCATAGGCAGGAATATAAGTTGAAAGATCAGGCAGGTGGGATTTACCAATTATCATTTTTGTGTGTGTGTGTGTGAAAATGCCTGCTTTTTCAACTAAAAACCCTTGAGGTCTCCATTATGGCAATTTTGTTTCAGCAAATCTGGGAGGAATTTTGTTCCTGTTACAAAAACACCACTCTATGGAGTAGTCTCCCTCATTAATCCTCCATTTAGCTTACTTTCAAAAGTTTTGAATCAATGGTACGCTGACATTGATATCAAGGCCAAATAAACCATGTTAATGCAATTGGATCAACTCCAACTGTTACTGTTAAACAGAAACTAGATCAGTAAAAATTCCTGAAATAGAAAGATTAAAAAAAAGTATTTCATTAACTAGAAATAAATAAATCGTTACAATGCACTGATAAGGAGAGATTATGGTTCTGATTGTAAAAATACTGAAGAGAGAGAAACAATAATACAGGAACTGTTGTAAAAGGGCAGATCTGAGTGCTCAAAAGCACATACTACAGAGCAAACATTTACACATACATAGTAATAGACTTTCTTTATATCAAATTGTCTAATACTTTTTGAAACATAAATAATAGAAAAAGTTTCACCACAGGATATTTTAGTTTAATTTTCTTCCATTACTATAACATTTTGCAGGATTTTCAGAAGTATTGGAAGAGGTATCTTAATGATATTTAGGAAAATTCTCCAGAGATCTTTGAAACATCCTAAATATTCTCACTGTGAGCCTGAAGTCGTGTAAAGGACTCAGAGCTGCTGGACCAGGTTGTGTGTTTGATCTTGACATTTCAGACACTACATTTTTCAATTAATAAAGTTCTTAGACTTTCTGCTACACATGAAGTTCCTTGAGAAGGGAGCATGTGGCACTGAATTGGGCTGATGACACTTCATGGCAAGCTTCTACATGACCTAACTCCATCTCGTGCTTACCCATAAGATAGTAGACCTGCATGTTGGAGAAGCAGGTGTTTCCAGTTTTACATCAGCTAAGTCAGATAGATTACAGTCTTTTAAATAGGTTTGCCACAAATCTCAGATAAATTGTATAAACTATCAGATAACACTGGGACAAAATTTCCTGGTGGAAATGAGTTTTATACCTGAGAAAATGCAACCATTTGACAACTTTTAGCCATTGACTTCAGCAAGAAGGACAGAGCCAAATGCAAGCTCTTCAGACATCCTCCTCATGAACAACATATCATTCATTTTTTTTTGTTTTCCCACTTACCCCCAAGTATAAAGACAAAGAGCAGATCCTCCCCATCAATAAAATGATTGCAGCATTTTGCAAAGGTCTTATTTGCAAGTGACACAAATGACACAGCTACACAATATATTTATTTCATCTCCTGAATGAACATAAAGAATGTTCTAAAATATGAAGAATGGGGAAAAAAAGACCAGGAAACACAGCTGTTTATCTATGCTAAAAAGTAATTTATCTGGAAATAATCAATTTTGATTAAATTTATTTTAAAATCATAAGATAAAATAAAATTAGATTTTTTAGTATTATTATTATTTAATAGTATTATTAAAGGACATGATTAAGGTATTTCTTTAAAATAATCTTTTCAGTTTATCAGAATAGGATCTTTTCATTCACCTGAAATAAATATCATATTTTACATAGCTTTCTGTAAAATAATTCTCTATGATTTATTTATTTATTTATTTATTTATTTATTTATTTTTCCCCCTTGGATAGACAATCCACTTGCTGACCAGCTGTACAAAATAGTCAGGAAATATTTTATCTTTTTTTGTCAAGCAAATTCTTACCTGTAATCATGATACAGTTATACTGTAAGTATAAGTAAGATGATGATCTTACTTGAGCAATGATACACTAATCTTTGGTGTTTTATGGAGAAAATGCATAAAATATTTACCGTGCACTTAGCGTACATCACTGCATTAATCTCCAGAGCACTGAACTCCTCAAACTTTAATTAATTTAGCTTCAGAACCTACTGTAGGTAAGAGAGCAATTTACAAAGTGGGATATATTGGGTATGGAAGTAACTTGAGATGTTGGAAAAGGGTGTCTTTTTGTCTACCTGACCTGCTGGGAACTTTGGACAAATCCCTTTCCCTTTCTGTTCCACAGTCCAGGCCCCAAAGCTGGAAAATCAAAAATAATGCTGTTTTATTGATAAAGTCAATTGTGATCAGTGTACAAAATGTTACCTAGGAGCTAGACAATAAAAAATACTTTATTATTGAATCCCTTTAAGAAATTAGAGAAATACATGAGAATGCCTTCAATCACAAAAATGAGTAGAGGCTGGGATCAGTGTGAGATTTGTACTTCCTAATCCCTTGCTTCTGCACACAGTTTCTCTCATTTTAAAATATTTTAGCAAATGTAAATACCTTCTGAGATCTTAAAAATAGTTATAGTTACTTTTTTTTATTATTATTTATTTTTTATTTTTTTTTAACAGGTCTCACAACCTTTCTGTATGACTTTCAAATTCAAAGACTGTGATTTCCTCCTGTAGTGAGATTTAATAAGAATACATCATCAGGAAATAAAATAATGAAATCTAGAACATCTATATTCTGCAACAGTCTTGAGGGTAAAGCTGGGAAGTGAATACAAGCATTCTAGCACTATAAACATCAGGGAACACATTGTCCAGCCATAAGTAGAACCTTTCTGAGCAAGCGTGGGATGTACACAGAAGAACAGAAAGAGCTGTGAGTGATCTTGTCCTCTAGCCTCTTGATGGGACTTTGCCTCAGGTGACACTATTAGTCAGGGGGTTTTCATGTCACCTAGCAGAGATGGCTTCTCTCTTGCTATAATCAATGGATAAAAACAGAGATTCTTCTAGAAGGTGATTCTGTGCAGAAGCCTGATTTTGATATCATGAATTAGCTTACAGAAATGCTGTTCCATCTTTGACCAGAGATACAGCCAGGGAAGGCTAGCTGAAGGAATTAGGCTGCTCTGTTTGATGACAACTCTTCAAGCTTCCTTTATTTTTCCAGTTTTCTTGCCTCTGTAACTCAAAATTCACAGAACTGAGAATATCCTTTCTGTTCATATTATGTTCATAGTATTTCTCCTCTCTTAGGGAGATTAAAGAGCTCCCTAAGAAGAAAATATACCAGAAATTGCAATTTTAGTATTTCCTGCATGGGGGCTTTCTGGGAATGTCTATGCCAATGAATGCTCACCATAGTGTAGCCTCTGCAGGAAAGCAATATGTAGATACTCCTACAGCAACGGGAATATTTAAAATTCTTTACCACTTTTTCCCATCATTATGGGCTGAACTAGTTTCCATCTAGAGGCTACATTATTTTGTCAAAGTGAGTGTGAAAAGACTTGCATTGTATTTCAGCTAAGATTCAACCTCCTGGGAAGAGTCCAAGACAAGCACATGATATAGCTGGCAGTCATCTTCACACAGTGCTCTTGAAGTGATATCCTTCAAATGCATGATCAAACCAGACAGTAAAAGGAAACAGAAAAGAGACAGGCTTTATTTCCACTGAAACCAGGATGATTCTAAATGCTGGGAACATCTCATTGATTATCCTTGCTTTTACTCTAGCCTATGGCATTAATATGAATATCTCAACTATTCCTCCTGTGAACAAGAGATAAAATTTGCAAGCTCAGAAGAGGACAGTGTGTACAGCCTGACTTTGAAAAAATAACTGAAAATATTGTCACAATGAAGATACACTAGAAGAGAAAATGTGGTTATTCTAATTATGCGCATGTTTGCCCTTAAATTATTTCTATATATTTTTTTTTTTTATTTTTTTTATTTTTTCCCCAAGTTGAGCATTGGCTTCATGACTTATCTTCTCAGCTTTCCAGAATTTGTGGTGTGTTTCATTTTGTTTAAAAAACTAGGGCAAACCCAGGGAAATGACTTCAGCTCTGTGGTGAGAATTGCTAGCTGCTAACTCTAAACCACAGAGTACTGCTGGGAAACTGCATACTTGCATCTGATAACCATTTTATGGGAATGTGTGCTGACCCACAGCTGTGGTTCTCCACAAAATGCTGGGAGCATGATTCTTCTTCTACCAGGCATAGTTTTTGTTCTATTCTTAGCTTCTTCTTTTTTTTTTTTTTTTTTTTTTTTTTTTTTTTTCCTACCAGACTAGTTCTCTCCTTAACTAAAATGTTCTCTGTATCTTTGAGAGTGAGTGAAAGTAAAGAAAATAAATTAGTATTTTTTGTGCCTAATTGTATCTGTAAATGATTTGTAAAGGAAGGTAACTCCATTAACTGTGGGTCTGGTATATGTTGGTGCCTGTCAGAAAAGGACTGAACTGATTGTGTTCATTGGTTCCTTCTACAACATCTGTGACTTCTGAAGAATCACTATTATTTTCAGTTATGGCATTTATCAACTCAGATTGTACAAAGATCAAAGAAAAAGAAAGCCTACCTGTCTGCGCAGGAAATATTCCAATAATATTAGGAAACTTTCTCCCCATTATGTAATTTTGTGCATTAAAATATATAAATACATATTTAATTAAGAATATTATTGGGTAATTAGTGAAGTTGTAAATAACTAAGCAGTGATGATAGTAAGATTTTATGCATGTGCTCTTTGGAGCAAAAATTGTATATTGTGTTTTCCTAGTGCCTTCTCTTCCTGTGTGATAATTGGAAAGATTACAATGTTAATAGATGAAAATGATTTGACATTTTAGTACTTTGAGATAGAGTCAGAAGTTCACTAAATCATGCCTGAATGCATTGATATGTCAGATGTAGCCCAATAAAATCCCATCAAGGTTATATTTAGTTCCTGGGAGAAACCTTCATTATTAACAGTCCTTCCTAACACTTAGCAGGACTGAAAGACCAAAGCAAAGAATAACAATTTGAACTTTTCTTCCACTTGTTTTAAAGAAAAACGAAGGTTTCAAAAGTCTACCGAACATAGATAGAGGCTTCTTGTTTCCCAGCTGTGGAAACAGTTGTATCTCTTGTTTTTAGATAAGTTTAGATGAGAGTTGTTGATTTAATCATGGCATGTTCCTCTTAGCAAAGATAATCAACTTTCAAGAAGACAGCCAACTGGGTATGCCAGTGCAATCCCACCACACACATGAAGTCACGCTTGCATGAGCACACACACTTGCATTTATACAAGTGAGTATATATTAGCTGGCAAAGTAAAACAATGTGGAGGAGAAGGTCATTAAATTCTACTTAAAGGATCCTTTCTTTCTTCCCCTTTTTATTGCCTTTAGCAGTTACTTGGCTTCCTTTAGATGCAATTAATCTCTGGGCTGATAACATTTCACAGAGCAGACTGGAGAGCTCTATTCAAACAGAGTGAAGACAGCTATAAAGTTTCCCTCCTGAGTCCCCCATATGACCTAGGAAGGCTCCATCCTGTTCTCTGCTTGAGAATTCACTGCAGTCTCATCAAACATTTTCACAGTCCCCATATCTCATGGGACTGGAAACTGGCCTGCAATGTCGATGTTTTTCTCTGTTGCCCTATCTATCATCTTTTAAATACCTCCAGGCTATTTTCATATACTCATCCCTTAAACAAAATTAATATTGCAGAAACTGTAGTGGTGATTACTGGCAACACATGCTGAATGCATGTATTGTTTCTCAAGGATGTTCATAGAATAGCAGAATGGTTTGGGTTGGAAGGGACCTTAGAGACCATCTAATTCCAACCACCCGGCCATGGGCAGGGACACCTCCCACCAGACCAGGTTGCTCAAAGCCCTGACTTTGAACACCTTCAGAGATGGGGCATCCACAGCTTCTCTGGGCAACCTGTTACACCACCCTCAGAGTAAAGAATTTCTTCTTTATATCCAATCTACCTTCTATTAGTTTACAACCATTCCCCCTTGAACTCCCTGCACTCCCTGACAGAGTCCCTCCTCAGCTTTCTTGTAGTCCCCTTTAAGTACTGGAAGGCTGCAATGAGGTCTCCCTGGAGCCTTCTCTTCTTCAGGCTGAACAATCCCAACTCCCTCAGCCTGTCTTCATAGGAAAGGTGCTCCAGCCCTCTAATCATCTTCTAATATGTACATGTCCTTCTTATATGGGGGGAGTGCAAGAAACTGAAAGCCCCCAATGTATGTCATAAGGCAGATTCCTCAGATATAGGTCTTCCTTTTTTTGCTCTTCTAGAAACATATGTCCCAAAATACATATCACTTAGGAAACTGAGGCACACTGACCCTACAGAAACTAGAGTTTCCATTCCTTCAGGAAACTGTTTTGTACTGGAGAAATAATTGCTGTGACAATTAAAAGTGCTTCAATACTGTGGCAATAAGGAACTTTTAACAGAAAACCAGCATACAGTCAATACAGCTTTCTTGCAAACAGTATTTATACACAGTCTAATTGGAAGTATAAACCTGCTCTTCCTTCCATGTGTGATGTTAAAGTATAAGCTATTTGTGTGCAAGTTGGGAAGCTGTGCATGCCTCTCCAACTCACTGCCAGCTAACAGAACCGTTTGTAGGACCTTGAGCTGCTTTGCTTTAGTGAATGGTGTAGGTACAGGAGGACTCTGCCTGGATGCCACCTGCCTGCAGAGCAGCAGTGGTAAAGGAAGCTGCTTCCTGTGCTTTCTGCTCCTAAATCCTTCTCTCAGGGCACTTAAGGCAAGAAAACTTTGCTAATCTGAAGTAATTCGTGTAAACATTTCAAATCACTTGTCTGCTTTGGAGTCAGCAATTTCACTTGCATGACAGTCTAGTTCAGTGAACAAATGAAATGGTTTATTTATAAGCTCTCTACTCACCAGGGAGCCAATTTCTGGTTAAAATTAGCTAATTGTCCCTTTGATGGATTTCTACTTGAAGTAAATAGAGGCCATTAAGTTTCTCTGTCAGGCTGTATTCAGAAAATAGCTATCTGACAAGAGGTTGACCTTACTGAGAAATCCCAGGTAAAGTCAACTATTTGGAACAGTTTCTTAGCTTTACACATTGGTGAAGTGCCTCGGGAGGAAAAGGATGCCATTACACTGTCAGTCTCCTCATACTGCCTTTTATGACTGGATATACAGCTTAGAATAACATTAGATATACTTGTAAACAAACCACTTTTGGGGGTACAGAATTATTTTAATTTCCCTTCTTGGAAGGGAAACAGTACTCTGTTGATGAAACATTTCTCATCGGACCTCCCAAATGACCACTGACTTCTCTTGAAAAGAAGCAGAAATGCTAATAAAACATTAGGCATTCTCCCAAAGTCAAACAGTTGGCTCAATCTGTAATTCCCAAGCACTGCCTAACCCTTTAGTATGATTGCTCTGTCTACTAGGATATTGTACACCTGCATTTCAGGCTTCAGAGGTACAAGGAACCTTCTGAAATGCAACTTAACTAAAAAACATGTAACAGAATATTCTAGTCTGCTGTTATCTATGACTTTACACTATGGCACATCCTCAACACTAGGATTAGTCCATTATGGAAAGGAACACTCACTGTTGTACAGTTTAAGCAGCAGCACATCATATTGTGGGGAAGTGCCATAGGGATAGGATTTGGCCCAGTGTTATCCAACATGTTTATAAGAGTGTGTACCACATTTGTTAAGTCTGAAGGTACTGCTAAATGGGAGATGCTGCAAGCACCAGGGAGGACAGGGAAGGAACAGAGAAGGACCTCTACTTGTTAGATATGTGGGCTGGGAACAGATAACTGAAATCCATCCTGGACATGAGGAAAGTCAAACAGGAAAACAAACAAACAAACAAAAAACCTTCAGCTCCTGTACTTAGCAGAAGGGAAATGCTACAGAGCTTGAGAATGAGCCATGGTGACAGCTGGTTACATAAAAACATGGAAATCCGATACAGATCAGTAAAATACGGAATCCCAGCACAGACAGTGACTGTCTGTGACCATAGCTCTGTGGTGTTGGTGTGACAGACTAAGAAATGCTTCCTGCACCTCAATTATGACACTGATCAAACATTTATGAAAATGACATGAAGCCAAACTATTGGTCCCTATACTTCAGACTATTATCATCAGAAGGTACTAGATAAATGAGGGTAAAGTATTTGAAATCCTAGATAGATGAGGTTAAAGTATATGAAATCCTAGACCAAATGTCATCATCATATCCTTGATGGGATAAAGGCATGACATGTTCCAAAATTCCAGGGTCAGACTTGAACTAGGCTTGTATCTCTTTACCTTGTATCTCTCAGGGACTGGGAAGATATGAATTGGTCCTGGGAAGACTGTTGAGTTGGAGAACTGTTGTAGATTTCTCTAATTCTGCTACAACTGGAGTCAGTCTTTCTGTGTGACTCTGCACCGGGACACAGAGGTGGCAAGCAAACAAAAACATCAGTTGGATATGGCAAGCAAATCTCTGGAAGGTATCAGTTATCCTTGAAGAATTATACACTGTTTAATCAGGAAACAAGCCATGGGAATCTTTCTCAGAATTTCCTCAATATTTTTGAAAGCTCAGTGCAAAAGTAGGTTTGTGAAGAATAAAAGGAAGACATAGGAATTTAAAGTATTTGATAGCCTTTGTTTTAAAATACACAAACAAAATTGGCAAAGTTACCTCCTCCATTAAACAGAACAAAAATGCTGAGTAGCCATTTGTGGTTCTTTCTTCCCATCCTTTGATTTAACTACTGCTTCAAAATACAAAAGCCAAATGTACTTTTCCCTACACTGTGGAGAAAGGAACAGTGAAATGCATTAGATAAGCAATTTCCTCTGAACTCTGTTTTTGGTCCAAAGAGTATTTTAGGACTCTGTATTTTATCCAAAGACATAATTTTCTACTACAGAACCCGCTGTACCTACAGGAGACTATGAAACTGCAAACTCTCTTCAGATACCTTGGTAAGCTCCACTGCTGAAGAAGTTTGCTTTTCTGGAAGGACAGCAGTCCTGGGGCAGCCTTCTGACACTGGCACTGATTGTAAAATTAACTTTACATGCATTTTACAGACAAACTGAACTAACATATCCAAAAGCCCTCCTCTCCTTCCTTTTTAAACAAACAAACAAACAAACAAAAAGCTTACCTACACCAGAAAATTGTCAGGTAAAAAGATGTTAAAATTGACCAGAGCTTTTAATGATAATAATCTACTGCTCTAAAGTTTTCTTTACAGTCTTTCTGTGCTTTCTGATGAGTTTATGTATCACATACTGAGACTGTATGAAAACATCACTGCTTATGGAGTGGATCCTTTATACGGATTTTATACAGCACATTTGAGCAATAACTATTATTTGATTTGCATTAGACAGTGATTACTTGTGGCAACATTCTGACATTTCATCTTCTAAATTGGCCAGGAGTGATTTCTTCCCTTACAGGAGGATGAACTGACTTCAAATCTAATTGACTGGAGCTTAGATCTTATCTAAGAGCTACTCTGATCAGCTACTAGAACCAATGCAAATTGAAAGGCATCAGCTGAGTCTCATCTTAATTTAGTTTCTCATTGTATATTAGAATTGATTAAAAATTTTGATAAGTTTTTTTTGTTGTTGTTGTTCTTGCTGTTGTTGTTTGTTTGTTTGTTTTTTAATCTTTGTTTTAATTCTAATCATTTTGTCTTTAGCAATATAATGTTGAAAAACAGTAAATGCACAAAGAAATATTTCTTCAAAAAAAAAATTAGAAAAAATCTTAATGTAGACCATTGGTATGAAGCAGCAGAGTTGAAATTTATGAAGTATTTTGAGGATTTAGTGTTGTTTATGACATTTAAAATTTTTTGCTAAGTGAGACATTCCAACTAAAATATCTTGATTTTCTCACCCATAAAATTAAAATAGTTATGGTTCCTTTCCTTATAGATGTTGCAGAAATTTACTTTTCTGATTATTTTAATATGCTGCAGGCTATTAATTATTTGCCCACAGGTTGAAGTCTTAGATTCTATTTTCTGATTTATTTATTTATTTATTTATTTTTTTAATGTAGATCTGTTCAGTTGCCTTAAACTGTAACGAGGCTCTGCAGAGAATAAGATTGCATTCAAACGTATTCTGATGAAGAGTTAGACCTCAATTAAATTCAAGGGAAGGTGGACTCGCAGCTTGGTAGCTGTTGTTCTCTCTGTGGCTCCAGATTGCAAATTGATGATGAGCTGTACAGTACTGTTGAAAAGGGCACCCTCTCTCATTGAAATTTCTTCACCTTTCGAATGAATATTTTAAAAATCTTTGGATATTTTAAAATTCATCAAATGTTCATTCAGGTGGCTCTCCTCTTGGCATACTAGCTTTTTGAAATCTCTTTCCTTGTCACCACTTTTCCTGGGCATTGAATAAGTGACCACAGTCACCTTCTGCAAGTTTGTGGACCCAGCCCCATGGCAGAACATCCAAAAGTTGGTCTTTGGTGGGTCAAGCTAGCCCTTTGGCTGCACCAAACCTTCCAACAGGTAGATCAAATGGCTATACTTGACTATTATTATGGTATATAACATGGCACACATTACGCTTGTTGACATTTTTTATTACAAATGATCAGATTCTGGTGTTTTTGCTTTAAACAATTTTCCAGTGAAAATAATGTTGTACGATTGGCTTTGATCATAGTATATGAATTTACAGCTGCTCAGGTTTACTAGCAGTTAGAGCAGTTTGTGAATGTTAACAACAACCATAGTGAACTGAACAAGAAGTAAATGAGTTATTGTGAGAAATGAACAGAATCCAGTTTTATAGAAATGAGATGAACACTTGCAGCAGAAGAGAAGCAGAAGACTAATTGCATAAGAGTGCTGGCAGGTAGCAAACACAGTAAGTATCCATGAAATGTGGGTCCACTTAGTAGCTCAGAAGAGTTTATTTTCCTAAGTATTTTACTGCTATTATATCTTTAATTCCATAAACAGCAACAACAAAAATTAGACAGCTGTTTTATCGAAGCAGCAACAACAACAAAACATCAACTAGGAATTAGGTATTTCTAATTTTCTCCTTATGGGAGTGTGAGAGTCCAGCAGCTGCTGCAACTGGCAGTAAAGTCACCGTTTCAAAGAACTTATTGAGCAGTAACTGTTAAAAAATCCAGGTTGCCACTAAATCACAGTTCTGCACTTGGTTCCCACAGTGTTGCAAGGCCCTAAGCTATATACAGCTGCCACACTTCTCCCCAGAGGTGGCTGCATTTCAGTGGTATGCAAAAGAATACCAAAATTACATCAACAGGAAGATTAATATACTCTCTAATTCTATATGGCAAGCAATAAATAAATGCAAACTATCATTTTATTCAATAGGTGACACAATTCCTTTTTAGACAATAGAAGCTTGTGTTCCAGCATATTACTAGGAAATACTGAAAGGCTTCGAATACTTGGCTACCTCTGTTGTTTCACTGCACTGTGTGTGGTCACTTCGAACTATTTTGATGCATTCTTGTAATGGTACAGACTCAGCATGGTAACTTTATGTTGATGTCTACAGGAGCAAATAGTTACATGATGCACAGTGCAAGGTTGTGATGTTCAATCTCATTGAAAACACCAAAATATAGAACTTGAATGCAGGACATAATTCTAAGAGGTTTATTATTACTGGGAAGGGATATTATACACAGAAAAAAATATGGTAGACTCACAGACAAATAACCTATAAGCTGAGAAGTGACTTTTATGAACAATGCTCAGCAGAGGATGCTTCTTATATTCTCAAAGCCCCCAAAATAGTCAATAAGTAGAAAGCTAGATGAATATGTACAGAAATAAAAGCAAAAACAAACAAAGAAACAAAAAACAACAACCCCCCCCAAAAAGATTGTGTTGCTATAACAAAATATTTTCCCCTCATTTTTTATCATATTCTTTTTCTGTGCCTGAAAGAGAAAATAGTAACTAGTACCTGACTTTCTGACAGACATGATACAGTTCTTTTCCCATGAAGTAGTGATACTGAAATGTTTGTGTTAAATCAGGGACTCACTAACACAAAAGGGAAAAAGTTCCTAAAGGCAGACGTAAGATGCCAAATGTAGCTGAAGAGAAAATGAAAACCAAGTGATTGTACAATTCACTAACATTAAAACAGTTCCCTTATCTCTGCCCTTTAAATATCTCCATAATTACAAATCGTCAGTGTACTTAATGCTTACCATGACTGTTCTAAAACTGAGTAAGACCTTACTTACACAGTGAGATTTCACAGAGCTACACATAGCCTATGAAAAGAATGTCACAGCAACCCCATTACCATCCCTCCTATTTTTTCTATACATGTTTTAGTATCTTTGTAGATGATTAGAGCTCCAGTCTCCTGGATAGATTTCTAGGTAGAGATAGTGCTCATCCTCACAATTTACTTCTTCCAGAAACATAAAACAAAACTACATTAGCAACAAGTCCACAATTATTTGAAATATAAAATAAAACACGAACAAAACAAAAAAGCAAAAACAACAAGCTCACTAGCTTCTCTTAAGTCAGATGAGAGGTTCAGACTCTAAACTACTGCTACAACCTTAGTAGGATTGATTTATTTGAGCTTCTGCCATCAAGAACATGTTCTTTTAATAGTGTGTGTGAGCTAGGTGTTGAAATTTATAATCTCAGTTTGTTATTTTTAAGTCTTTTTTTTTTTTTTTTTTTTTTTTTTTTTCATCTCTATGTTTGAAGTGAATATCTGTAAGGACTTATCTCCCCTTGAGCTGCACTTAGCAACTTGAACTTAATGTGCAATTTTTCTCACTTTACTTTGTCACTTTCAGTAGTCAACGAACAATAGTAGTTTAATGTTGATCACACACAGCCAAGCCTGTGACACGTTTAGAGAAATGTTCTTTTTCCAAGCTTTTTTCTTCCTTTGCAACACAGATGAAGAAGAGCTGTCTGCAAAGTTAATCCTAGTTGACAAGCTTCCTTCATATTTTATGTGTCCCTTAAACTCAAGCTGGGACAAAACAGCCACTTTCTGCTTAGAGTGCTAATACAAGAATGTCTTTCCCTTGGTCACTAAGTGAGCGTAACAAGACTGTCTCCGGCAAAGGATGGAACGACAGCAAGAAGAAAAGGCTCATTTTGTCCACAAGCTTTCTCAGATGCCAGACATTCAAGAAAAACATGCAGAAGGTTTTCAAGTCCTGGACACAGATGTCTCTGAGTAATTAAAATCTACCATGTCTACTCACATTTTGGTGGTTATATTTATACTGTGGTCATTTCAGACCAGGCATGTTCTGTTTTTCTTAAATTATTTGGGGAGGTCTTGAAAGTGACTTTTGAGGCTGTATCTATGGCTGGCTACTTTCATGGTTATAGTAGAATGCTTGATAAGATTGGAAAAATAATGAAGGGGAGATAATGAAGAATGGAAGGGATAGTCGGTGACTTTGCAATTGCAGAAATGTAATTAACCAAATATGCTCGGTCCTTTAAAACCAATGATCAGTCACTTGGAAGGTTCTGGTTAATCTTGGCTTTTAAGTAGAGTATTGTACTGCTTGTGTAATCAGTGATTCAGAATGTTCACACAACCATTACACTTTTTTTTTTTTTTTTTTTCCCACTGTATTTAACTGTCCATGTCTGTTTTAACCACATAGTGTAAAATATAAAAGAAAATATGCCTTTGTACCATTATTTCTTATCACCAGACCATACTAAGGCAGTTTGAATCATTCATGATTCCAGATGCTGTGGTTGTAAGTAATTTGAAAGGAGAGCAGGTGGAAGGAAGAAAATCACACACAATATAAATACGTGAGATTTCTATCTGGAAAGTCTTAAATAACAACTTCCTATGAGAGAAAGTATTCTAATTTGGAAGTTTTGACAAAGTGTAGCTGTGAGCAATTCAATCTCTTCTTATTCATTTTCCATAGTCCCTCATTTGTCCAGGCATGTGACTTCTGTACATATTCGTCCTCTATATGCACACTTGCACAAACACGCATACAATTTTAAGTCTTTATGGAAATAACAGAGATTCAAAAACATCTGGTGGGGAGCTGGGGGTACACCAGGAGCTAGAGGGGACACAGCCAGGATAGCTGGTCCAACCTGACCAAAGGAACATCCCACACCACAGGGCACTGTGGGATTATTAATTAATTAATACTATTATTTAATAATAATTAATAGTGGGTCGTGAGCAACTGCACTGTGTGTCATTTATTTTATTTGTGATTTTCCCTTCCTATTCCCTTCCCTATTAACATTATTTTCCCTTCCTTTTCTGTCCTATTAGACTTTTTTTTTTTTTTTTTTTTTTTTTTTTTTTCCCCCATCCTACTGGGGGTGGGGTGGGACTAGTGAGTGAATGGCTGTGTGGTGCTTAGCTACCTGCCGGGTTAAACCACAATGACCTGTGAGGGCTGTAGTCTCTTGCAGACATATGAATGAACAGCAGAGAGCAGACTGTGAGGTCTTCTTGCTGGCTTAGAGTCTGGAGAGTGGTCTGCTGGCTGGGGAGTATTCAGCTCTTTTCAGCCAAAGCCAAAACTTCCCTGTACTGAAGCCATCCACACTTTCACCTTAGCAGTGGGTGGAGCCCCTAAATCAGAATCAGAAAAGGGTCAGTTTAAAAATATTTCAAGTATCCCCCCCTTCACCCCAGGTCTCTGAACAGTCGAAACTGTGCTTCTTACCCTCAGCTACTGACAATCACAAAAATGTAATACAAGATATGTATAGTCCAAGTCTTAATATGCAAATTAAGACTTGCAGATTTCCCAGGTCATTTAATTTACTCAGACATACATATGCTGAGCCATTCAGATTACTCTTTGATGATGACAAATATTTCCTTCTGCCTTCTCTCAAGAGAAGTGATGTTCATGTCTTGCTCTTCCTTGCTGCATGGAGAAGTGACAGAACTAAGACCAAGCCCATACTCAGGCAATGGCTGAGCACAAGAGCCTGTAGAACCTACTTCTCCTTCTCAGCTTGGGGTAGAAAATGAGGAACTAGTCAGTTTAACATTTAGATTGGTACTACCTTTCTAAGGACATTGCTGCAGCATGAACTGCTGCAATTTCAAGGATTCATTGCAAGAAAACGGTGACCTCCTACAAGTTTCATGACAGGCTCAAAGCAAAGTATGGTGACTGTCTGAACATCTCACTGGCAGGAGGGAAATCATTTCTCCAGATTCAAAACCTTGAGTGCATTGTTCTTCATCTAAGGTTTCTGGTTTTTGAGCTGCTGGGAAGATCCAATTCTGTACAGCAGAGGGCAGTAGCTGACACACATACATACCTGGCACAAACAACTCACATGCAAACATGCATGCATACCCCTTCACATTATTTTTAAAGTATTCTCCCTATCTAGGATATAGAAAGGATATTCTCTCTCTAGGGAGAATAGAAAGTATTTTCCATTCTCCCTATTAAAAAAATGGACCATCAAGTTTTGGATCTCTGCAGATAAATTAATCACTCTCCATCTGAACAACTGAGCTTAAAAAAATAAAAAAAAAATAAAAAAATAATAAAGTTCTTTGTATTGAACAGTGTCAGGGCCTCTTTGCCTCTGATTAAGCAATGTACATCCCCAGTTACAAATCTCAGATGTGCTCAATACTGCATTTATGGGGTTACGGCAAAAAGGATACACCTTTAAAAAAAGAAGCTGAGTGTTTTCTATTTCTGTCTTGATGGACTTTTAAAGAACCAGCTGTAATGAGACCAAGAGACCAGAAAGCTGACCGTGACACTGGATTAGCTAGTCATTTCATTTGTCTTCATCTTTGGTGGATTGTTCTCAGCCTGCCTTTCTGAAGCCACCCCAATAACCACAACAACACACTACATTGAAGAAGAAGCCATTACTTTAGGTATGAGTCAGATTTATCTTTGTACAGGAAACTATAAATACACACAGCTTCTTTCTATGAAAAACATTTTACAGCAGAGACAGAGGTGAAGGAAAAAGCATGAAGAAAGGGCAACTTCACTGGTTTTGATGTTTAGGAAATTTTTGTGTGAGTATGCTTCACTAGTGTGTGATTAAAGAATATTCTGCTGTAAGTAAACCAAGGGTGATCATGTTTTTTGATTAAATTTTTTGAAACACACCTAAGCAAAATGGTCCTGAGCCTTTAAGGAAAAGTCAGGCTTAGCTGTTGAATTTCTCCAGGCTCTTTGTTGGTTGCATTTGGACACTGCTCTGGCAGATAACAGAGGTTGCAAGCAGCTGGAAGTGGACAAATGTGTCTAACTTTTTCTTAATCCACAAATGTTTTGGATCCAGTGTTTCAGCCCATATCATCCTGATATAAAAAAATTTATTTGAGGCATTTACAATTGCTACGGTGGGTTCTGGTATCATTACAAGAATAGTTCTCTATTTTGCCCAAACTGATGGAAGAAATCTCTGACAACTAATGGAGAACAGTCTGCTCACAGAGACATGCTTTCTAAATCTCTAGTGGTTAGTAACTGGCTTGTAGGTTTTCTTCAGGTTGTTTCAGCAGCAACATTGTTATCCAGCTGACTGTTTTCTCTCTGTCTTATGGAAACATTAGTCTCCATGATACTACTTGCAAGTAAGATTTTTCAGAATAATTTCATTTAACAAAACAAATTAGTTTTTAAATTATGTGATTTTAAGAAGTATTTGCAACATAATTCCTTACAGAAGGTAGGGGAACCAAAAAAAAAAAAAAAAAAAAAAAAATAGTCCTTTAATTTCTATGATACAAGAAATTCTCATTAAGTTTTTTCATTATTATTTTTTAATATGATCTTCCAAATTCTGGAATGTATGTATAAAAGACTCTTAATGTTCTTTCTTTCCAGTCTGCATAGTTGCAGAGAAAAGCTTTAAAATATCAATCGAGTGCATTCTTCAGTCTTACAAAAGAGAAGACACAAAATAGATCAATATTACTATCATAAGACATAATTTATTTATATTTACATATATATATATATTTAACCATGTCTCACAGTTTTAGGGACCCTGATTTGAAATTTATTAAAGCTCAGACTTAAGATTATTTCTGCAGTAGAGCCCTTCAGAGTTTAAGACTCTGGCAAGTAAAGCTGGATGGGAAAGAACTAGGTTACTGCTGGCCCTGAATCAAATTATTTTCATGGACACCCAGGCAGGATAACAATAAATGGTCCTTTCAGTGCAATCAGGAAGTGACAAGGAGCAACAAAAACTGAATCCAAGTTTTCCGTGGGAAATTCTCACTGCCTTCTCATGTGCAGTTCCCTCCACTTTACAATGAAAGTGATAAATGGCTAAACATTTGTGTCAATGATCAAGAGTGTGGCTCAGACTGGGCCTACCTGGAACTAAGGACAGGGGAGGTCCTGCCTGAACCTGTGACCTTTCTTAACCCTGCCTATGACAGGTTAATTTCCCTGTCTTCATAGCCTGACACTAACAAAAGAGGAGAGCTCATGCCACGCTGATCTCTGTTGCAAGGGGAAGAAGGGACCTGAAAGCTGGGTTAAGCACACAAACCCCTCTCACCTATGTTTTTGGCCACATTCTTGGATGTAATTCAGGCTAAGAGCACCTCCCCTCTGTTTGGGAAGAGCTCTGCTCAGGGCATCTGTTGAACAGAGCAAAGTGTAGCACATTTAGTCCTGCTCAAGCCTGGCTCTATCAGACAAGAGAAAGATCTTGCCTTTGGGCAACACCATTGAGCAATCCTGGACCACCAGGACATACTGAGAGCTTGCACCAAAAAAAAAAAAAACCACCACCACCACCACCACCAAAAAGCACTGAAGCACAGGTTCGGGTTTCCACTCTGAAAGATGGGGAATGTGGGATTAAGGGACAAGCCTAGTTTTGCTCTGCATAAACAGCGCGTTTAGACATTGCTAATCCAAAGATTAGCAGACCTCATCTCTTCAAATACCAGAGAAATATTTGGAACACCTCTGCTATAAGGAAAGGCCAAGAGATCTGAGACATCAGCCTAGAGGAATCTCAGAGAGGATCTTATCAACGTATATAAATAGCTGAATGGAGAGTGCAGAGGATGGAGTCAGACTCCTTTCAGTGGTACCCAGTGCCAGGACAAGAGGCAATGGGCACAAACTGGAATGTAAGAGGCTCTGTCTGAACATCAGGAAGCATGTCTTTACTGTGCAGGTGATGGAGCATGGGCACAGGTTGCCCAGAAGAGCTGTGGAGTCTTCCTCCTTGAAGATCTTCAAAACTCGTCTGGACATGGTTCTAGGCAACCTGCTATAGGTAGCCCCACTTAAGCAGGGAAGTTGGACAGGATGTCTTCCAGAGGTTCCTTCCAACCTCAGCCATTCTGTGATTGTGATCTCTTCTTCTCACACCTTTATGTGAGGAGATTTTTGTAGGGGACTAGAGCTTTTGCACATTGCCAGGTCTAAGCAAACCTGACAGAGTTAGCTGGCCAAAAAAAAAAAAAAAAAAAGGCAGTGGAGTTATCCAGAACCTTCTGTGCTTTCTGACTGTATCCATCATTATCTTTGGAAGTTTTTCCTCCTGAAACTTCCAAACACCTTTTTGAGAAAGTCATCTTGTAGCTCATACATCGACAATTTACTTTTTAAAATATGCATCAATTTCTGTTTTTTGTTTGTTTGGTTGGTTTTTTGTTTGTTTGTTTTGTGTGTGTGTGTGTGCATTTGTGTTTGAATGTGTTTTTGTTTGTTTATCTCAAATTCAAAGAACTCATTCAGATTTTGTTTGTGCTTGACTTTAACATGTTGATAATACATTGACTGACAATGGTACATTGTGTTTACAGAACCTGGAGTGATCTTGATTGAACCTGGTGTAACAGAGATCAGAGTTTAGCTTGATATGTAAGAGCAGTAAGTCAAGGCCATAAAGACTTTTCAGTTACAAACAAAATTGTATCCTTGGAATAACCTGTCCAACAAGTAAAACTTCCTTTATTTCTTGAATTCTTACATATGTGCTATTTGCCATTCATGAGACAAAACAGAGTTATTATGCTCTGTGGTGTGGAGGATTCAGCCTGAGACCTCTTAGAACTGTGATCTGAAGACTGAGCATCGACCTCCTGAAAAGAAATGCTCTTTATGCTTGAGCATGAACATTCAGAAATGGAGATGGGCAAAATGTTTTTGTTTTCTAGTTAGACTCTTAAAGTTGATATTTAACAGTTGTGCTTGTCATAAGTTCAGCTGAATCCCTGGATTCCCTCTTGGAGAAATGGAAATCCTAACTATTGTTTGAAAGTCATAATTTATTTAACAAGCTCAGTTGCCACTTGTGCCATGGTACCCCACTGTGAATAGCACAAACAGCAGTTTTCATCTTGCTTGGAGCAGGTTCATGATTGTTGAACTCAGTGAAGGAAAAAGTGCAGAATTTATACTGATTTTATGGTTTTATGCCCATTGCAGGGAACACATGATGCCTCTTCCAGCAAAACACTAAATTTTGTGCAGAGAGAACATTTTTAATAGACTTGAACCAGCAGAATGAGTTTATAGAACCTTTATTATGCAGCCACAGTATTTTTGACTTTGCAGTAGTGAAAACTGAATATGCCATGGAAAGCCAAGAAAGCAAATCCTCAGGCAGTAGCATCCTTTTATGCATGTTGATAATGGTTTTGTCACCCTCTGAGATACTTAGCACTTGAGAAATATTTCAAATAAGAGGGAACTTTTCAAATCATAATTCTACAAAATCATAAGTATAAATCATAATTGGTATTACACAGAGCACTCACTACTGTAGACTCCACTGCCAGTAAGCTTTGTTTGTACTTCAAAAGGACAACCTATATGGAAGAAAAAAAACAAGAAATAATACGAGAAAATATTGAAACTATGTTCTCTAACAAAAGAAACCAGTTTCCAGGGTCTTATTTTGGAATGGTAGCAGAATCAGGAATAGAAATAACATCTCTTCGAAGTACTTTCCAATGCTTGAGCATCTTATTTAAACCCTGACCACTTCAAGTACCCTTGACGATAACAGGTCATGAAAGCAGGTAATTCCCTTCAAATTTTCCTCCATCATCAAAGTTCTTAAAAGTAGGTGAGGAGTTATTTCCCAGATCTAATTTCATCTCTCTGTCTTGTACCTCATCTTCCTGTTTTCGTTACTCTTAAAAGTTACACTTAATACTTCTAAACAAACAAATAAATCTGTAACTTTTTGCTGTAATAGTTAGCAAGTTTAGAGACTTTCATTCATGTAGATTGCCACTCCAATTGGATCAGGGAACATTTGGATTGGATATTAAGAAGAACTTCTTCACGGAGAGTGTGGTCAAGCTTTGGAACAGGCTGTCCAGGGAAGTGTTAGAGTTGCCATCCCTGGAGGTAAATAAGACACACAGAGACGTGATACTTAGGGACATGGTTTAGTGGTAGACTTGGTAGTGTTGGGTTGATGATTGGACTTGATGATCTTGAAGGTATTTTCCAACCTAAGTGATGCTATGATTCTATAATTTCCTCTCCTTCAGAGAAGTTGAACAGTATGTTTTGGTCCATCGTAGAAACATGTAGAGGCATTTACCTGTCTCATCTTGTCCTTCCCTGTCCCACACACACTGGCCCCATACACCATCTGCACACTGGTGGTTGGCCTAAGCCAAAACTACAAGGAAAAGTGATCATCTTCAATGGTATCAATGATTGTTAGCCAATGCTAGCAATCTGGTGTCCTAAGCCTGTTTAATGCAGAGGCAGAAGACTGCCTAGCTATCAGATTTCCCCAGAAATTTATATCTTCTATTTACTTGGATCTGATTTGTGTGTGACTTATATAGGATCTACAGCTGCATATCTGAGAAATGCTTATAGCTCACAAAATGACAATTAATAGCACACATCTGAATAAGAAAAAAAAAAAAAAAAAAAAAAAAAGCGTGGGTTATAATGCAAACTAATAAGAAATACTCTACATATTACATTAAAAAGCAAAATGCCTCAAATCATGACTGGCATAATCACATCTAGAGTAGAACTACAGTATTGATGGCATCAAAATGAGAAAAATAAGTAGTAAGTCAAATCATTACCCAAAGGTTTTAATTTTGCGGTTTGACAATCTCTTCTCTCTCTCTTTCAACTTGTTATTTTGGGTTCCAATGTCCAAGCATTAAATGAATACAGCCTCTACCATTCAATACCTACATGGGATGAATTAGAAGTAGGAAGGAATACCTATTCTCTGCAAAGTCTGTGAAACCAGTTTAGAGTTCACTAACAAAACAAAACAAAAATCTAGATTAGTCTAATAAAGAAAATTCAGCAGAGACTATTTTTGAATAGTTGCATAAAAAGTTAAGAAACAAAACAAAACAAACAAAAACAAACAAACAAACAAAAAACAGAAGAACTTTCATAGGATGTTACAATTTTCCTTGTTACAAAAACACCACCAGAAGTGTCATTACAAAATCATAGCTGTGATCTGCTTTATACACTCTCCTACCCATAAGAGTAGCCATCAACAGCCACTTCAAATGACGTACAATAACACTGCAGTGAGCAAGTAGAGATCAGTGGCTTTGCATGAGCAGCAAGGAATGAAATGAGGCCAGCTAATGGCCTGTGCTTATCTGCACTTTCTTCCATCACCTGATCTGGTGGTCCCTGTTGTCCTCCAGGCATCATCCAATGCATCGTCATTGGAACATGATCTTTGTGAATGACCTTCTTCAATTCTATAAGTTACTTGAAACTTCTGAGTTCATCTCACCTTCAGTTTGATCATGGAAACAGTAAGTGAAAAAGGAAGAATGTAAATATCTGTGTTGGTCAGTTTATACAGTGTGAAGTATTCATGTCTGTACTCAATGGAAAATCTAACTTAAATAAAAATGTCTGTAGAAATGCACTTTTTCCCAACTCAAGGGAGCCTTTGAAATCAGAATATTAATTGTGTAGGAGAGCTTTGGATGAGCTCCTCTCACCAGTGTGAAGTAAATAGACAATCATACATTGCAAGATTCATAAAAGAGTCAGAGGTGTGATTCGTTCAAGAAAATCAGAAAATATTAGGCTAAGAATCCAAACGTGTCAGCCTGTAAGCACTCTTTTCATAACCCTGGGAGCATTCATTTTTTTGCTAAACAAAAAGAATGAAAGCTAATCAAAAGTGATGTTATCACATTTTTGGTAAAACCCAATACCAGTAGCAACAGGGTCTTTTTCCTTACACTTGCTGACTGAACTGTCCAGTAACCAACAGTGGAAAAGAAGTATTGAAATATAATGAAATGTTTGATTGATAACACAGTGTTATTATTAGAAACAGAGAAAGAGAGACCAAAATACTGAGTCAATTGAAGGTCTTGGGTTCAAAGAGCCTCAGAAGTTTGATAAATGTAAAGCCATATCCCAGATAGAGTGTATGTACAAGACTGTAATTTTGGCCAAAATGATCAGGCAAGAACCATAGAATCGTAGAGCAAGCTTGTAAACAGCTAATTATAATGTCAATTTTATAGATGAAGAAACCTATCTCCATAGCGTAAGGGAAGTACCAAAATTCACAGAGTGCCTGACCTCACAAATTTTGTAGTCAACATTGCATTCATTTTACAATACTTAAACTCAGACCAAGGGAGAGCCAAGACTAGAGCTCAGTTAATTGCAGGGTCCTAGTAAAAGTGCATAACAGTTGCCATTGCAGGAAATCCAGGTCATTTATTATGTCACTGGAGCATCTGACTGATTCTGCCATTAATCACTATGACATAACAGAACAGCTACCATATGGTGTAAAAAATCTTCACCAGTCTTATAGAAATTAGATATCTTCAGATACACAATAATTTCTACATTTCTTGGAAGGTAAGAACTTACTTGCCATTAGAACTTTGTCCTACAAATGTCGGTGAAGATTTATAAAGGAAAAGTGAGAACTTCATAGACATTCTGCAGGAGAAAAGGTGATTGACCAACGTATATCTAACCCATGTGCATATCTCCATCCTAATTATCTCAACCTGAACATCAAAAATCCATCCCTCCAAATGCACATGCACAACAGGTTAGAAATGATTATTATTGTTCCCTCTCATACATACTTAGCCCCATTATCTTCATTCTGCTAGATGGAAAGTCTTGTTAAAAAGCCTTTTCCAGTGGTGATTTTAGACATTCTTCAGGGTTGTGGATTTTGCAATGAATGGAATGATATCCCACTATAACAAAGAGAGTTTTATTAGTAAAGCAAGCATATTAGCTACAGAATTTTAGATTTGATTTTATATTTTAGTCATCTTCAACATGAACCAGTAGTCTGGATGATAACATGCTTTGTTTTCATTATTCTTCAAGCAACAGTCATTAGTAGCTTTCAGGTCTTGACCAGTTTGAGGTCACTGAAAAAAAAAATATTCCCATTTCATATGAAAGTTGTGTCAAATCATATTTGCAGTATGATTAGGTACTGCAACGTCTATCTTTGGTCTGAGATTTTGCAACAGAATCTGGGATAGCAAGTACATCTGTACAACACATTCAAAACACCCAACATATTCAAGGAGGAGCTGCAGACCTCTGCCAGAGTAAAACATTAAGCATGGCCTGATGCTTTATAGACTTAGATTTATTAGAGAGGAGTTTATATACCATAGGCTCATTTCCATCTCTTATTAGACTCTATTTCCTTTTTCCTCACCATACTGCTAATAACTCACCTACTTGCAGGCTTTAGGTCCCCCTTCAAGCAACCCCCAGAGAAGATTATTAGTACTGCAGTTTGGGATTTTGGCACCCATATTTTTTGTGAATTTACCCTGTTGCCTCCAAGTAAAAGAGTTTGATTAGAGAGAGACACACCTGTTTTGAGCACTCTCTATGCTTCTACAGAAATATTACCAACTTTCAAAAATGCAGTAATTGTGCACACATTCTGAATTAGCTCCTTTCTTTGTGCATACACATTCTGAATTAGGTCCTGCTCAGAAAAAAAAAAAAAAAAAAAAAAAAAAGATAAATTTTATTGGGAGTAGTAGAGGAAGGATTTTAATCACTTCCTATTTTACTGATGGGAAACTGAGTCACAGAGAGATTAAATTCAATTAAACTGTAAGATCTTTCAAACCAAGGAAGAAATTGAGACAAGACCTAAATCAAGTGTCTTAACCACAAGATCATTCTTCCTTTGTCCTCAAGATTTTTTGAAAAAGTCTTGATGACTATGGTCAGCTCTTTTTTTTTTTTTTATTTTTTTTTTTTTTTTCCCATCATCATCTTCCATGGGAGATTTGAAACATAACCGGAATTCCTAAAGCTCTAGTTGATCAGTCTCAATTTAGTGTAATCATGAGCACAAAAGTTTAAAGATTTTATTCTTATTTCTCCATCATGTTAAGTTAACCACATAAAATCTTAAGTGAGTACTTCATTGTGAAAGATGAAGCTAGTACTCCTATTTTATAATGCAAACCATGAGATTCGCCTTCCCTGTTTACAAGATTGCTGAAAACTGTATTTCTCAAGAAAACGAGGGTTTTTCAAGGATAACCAAGTCCAGATTCTTATTTTATTTCATTTAGTACAAGTATATTGTAAACATTTTGCAGTAGTTCACATACATTTTGCACAGGTATATATGAGTCAGAGTATAAATAAATAAATAAAGATTCTGTCTTTATCTATTACTGAAATAACATTTGACTTATGGCAAACACTCATTAAGTGATGGCTGTTCTAATTCAATATCAGCAGTGACGAAATTCAGCTGAATAATGTTAACCTGCTAAAAAGTTTAGATATTACTTAATAATGAGCATTATATCAGTAGTTTAAGGTAACAGAAATTCAATTAACCATAAGTCAAAACAATAACTTTCTATCAAAATGCCTGTATAGGCAAGCTAAAAGACGGTTTACCTAAGCAGATAAAATAAAATACACTGATTTTATTTTATTTATAAAATTATAAATATTATATTTCTATAAATATTATATTTATAAAGTATATTCATATATTTTATATTTTCCTTATTTCATGCTCTTGTAGTTACTTTAAGAAACATATAGGAGCTTTTGTTGCAAGGAAGTGTTCCTCTCTGTTCCAGCTGATCATATGCAAGACCAGTTCATTTCAGTTCTCTTTCATCTGGTCTACAAAACAGACATTATAATGACAGATCACAGGGGCAGTTGCAATGTTTATTAAGCATCTACAAGAATATGTAATACAGAGGTGAAACCTATTGATTGTGGGAAAGGGACACGTTCATGATTATTTACATCCCCAGCACTTCTTCAGTATGTTCAAGCAGTAACATGGGGTAACACTCGAAACAAGACAGGTGTAATGAAAAGGATCAGTTGTGTCCCCACAGAGCAGAAATGTGACCTGAAAATGTTCTGACATCCAGCAATGCATTAGGTAGCGCAGAGTTGCTAGGGCATTTATCAAAAGCACATTTTCTCTGAGCTTATTGAGAAAATTTATTTTGATATATCATGTCCAGTGGATTTTGATCTTAACTTGGCAAGATCAAGATCATCCAGCTATCAGGAATTTTGTTCAGTAGTAAGTGACTAAAATGCTTTGGGGGAAGGACAGTGTTCTTGTTATGTACTTGTAATAAGCTTAAATAGTTTATGTTCCTGAAAACACACAAAGATTTTGTTTTTAAATTTAAGAAACAATTCTTTTCACTTGCATAGATATGTAATTATAGTATATAAAGATACATAAATATGCAATAGGCATATAAAGGTATATAAATATAATAGCTTTTAAATCATTAAATAAAGTATAAATTATGGATTGGAAATTTGATGTGAACTATGAAAGCATACATCAGTCATTTAGTCTTACATAAAATATTAATTTTCTAGTGTAAATTAAACAAGCTTTCTTTTCGTGGATGAAAAGTACATAAACCAGGTAGCTATTTTGTTGTTGTTGTTGTTTTTTGTTTATTTGTTTGTTTTCTTTCTAAATATGCAGTCAAAAATACTCATCACCTTACATTGTTTCAGTAGGTAAAATTCCATAGTACTCCAGCTGAGACAACATTCTTTGGTCTCAGAGCTCATGTAACATCTGGAAAACAAATTCAGTCTACATTAATAGTAAGTTGTAATCTAGTTCTTCAAGTCCTAAGCATGTTTCTTATGGATAAGTTCTCGATACTTATGCTTTTTTCAGAAGTTTCCATCTTAAAATAATCCATGACATCATCTTCCTTTTTTTTTTTTTTTTTTTAGAATAATTAAATCTTCATATCCTCTGCAACTGTTATACTGTTATAATTAATTGCGTATTCCAGAGCCAGCACTACTATATAGTGCTAAGAATGGGAATGTATGGATGCACAGACTGGGTCAGGCAAGAAGTCTTCCTATCCTTCCTGTTCCTTTCTATCCTCTAATGATGATCACTAGCAGATAAGTAGGAGTATGAAAATAAGTTTCTAGTGGAAAAGAAAGCAAACCTACAGTGGTTCATCAGCAGTTATTCTCTTGACAGTCTGAACTTGATATTGCTTCCAGAAAGTGTATCAGATTTGAAACATATTACTTAGATGGAAAATTAGGGGTTAATGATTAATATATGTATTTCTGAAAGAAGGATATAGGGAATTTTAGAAATACTAATGGCAGCTAATTGCCTTTGAGTAAAGCATCTTGAGCCTCTGAAGATCATCCCCCAGCCCACAAGTCATGATGTCAGTAAACAAGTCTTGACTTTCAGC
Organism: Nettapus auritus; assembly: GCA_011076525.1. Classification (NCBI taxonomy): domain Eukaryota; kingdom Metazoa; phylum Chordata; class Aves; order Anseriformes; family Anatidae; genus Nettapus; species Nettapus auritus. The sequence goes on from JAACYP010030678.1 coordinate 227,159, forward strand.
AGTGATGAGCTTTCATATTTGATGACTAACACCTCTGGAAACCACACTAACTTTTTCTGTCAAAGATAGCTGACATTTACATCACTTTAAAAATTCATATATATTAAAGAATGCATATCAATACATGTAAGGATGTAAACTAAAAGGAAGATCTGCATGCTCTGGGTTGGACATCAATGGAAGTTAAGTAAGCATAGGTCTGAAATTAAGAGCCTGAAAAGTGCTGCTTAGATGATGGGTCTAAACTCTTAGGAAGCCTCCTATTTTAGCTGTGTGTTTCTCCAGATGGCTGAAGTTCTGCTGCTGCATGTACCCAGCAGGATGTTGCTAGGACAAAGATGGGTTTAAGCCAACTACACCATGGTCAGTCAAATACCTTGGTGGTATGCCACTTCCCATCTGGATTTCAATGGTGCTTAAGTAGCAGTTAGGTACCTGGGCTGCTTCTGTACATATGCTAAAGTATAAATTAATGTGGTTTAGGAAGCAATGAATTAGAGATGAACGTGCCAAATTTCCTAAGTTACTAGTCGCTGAAATTACATATAAAGCACAAGGGAGTCTGGATGTCAGCACAGGATAAGGATACTATAAAGGTTCCCTCCTGATAACTTTAATTATGTATAATTTCTTAAAGGAAAAGTAGAAATAGTGAGTCATTTGCATTTTTTTTCCAGGTTAGCATAAAATGCATCCAACAAATAATAGCATCGCCAGGTGCTACATCCTATGTCATGTCAGTCAAGTCACAGTCAGCTACTTGTGGGTGGAGGAAGTTAGTCCAAATGCTCTACATGAGAGTTTGAAGTGATACATAAAAGCTTGAGATACACAGTTTCTCTGTATTAAAAATAAGTATATGATGCAGTATGATTCACCTCTTAGGTGTATCGCCAGATCACTTCCCCTAGTTCAGCACCATTATCACAGCCAGCATCTGTCAAGCTCATTTCCGAGTGGTCTGAATGCCAAATGTATGACTTTTTGCAAATGCAGTTAAAAGAAAAGCATTCTCTCTCTCTCTTTCTCTCTCATTCTGAAAGGCTCTAAGATATAAATTTGCATTTGGCACCCAGAAATATCCTGCATCCAAGAAAACTGGTTAAGAGTACTTAATCTGCAAGCTCTCCTTCTCATTCCCAGTTTATGTCTAATAACTGTAAGAATTAGACAGAAGGATTCCTGACAAAGAATTTCAGATATGTCAGCAAAACCTTATGCTGGGAAAAAAACAAAAAACAAAAAACAAAACAAAACAAAACAAAACCAAAAAAAAAGAAAAAAAAAAAAAGAAAAAACACCTTTCTTGGTCTTGCAGTTCTCCTATTCAGACCTTGTGACCCCTAGACAGCCCAGCTAATTCCACCAAATGCCAAGTATAGTTGTCAGTGCTCAAAACTATTTCCAGAGGACACAACGCCAGACATTAAAACTCAGACTGCATATTTATCATGTTACACACTATTGGATGAAAGCCCACATCTGTTCCTCATGCTGACTAGACAAAAATGGGGCAGAGTGAAAAAAATAAAAATCACCAGTACTGATCTCCCACACGTAAAACAAAAACACAGAAAACTTCTGACGTTTAACTAGAGCATTTCTAGATCTTCCATTAGAGCAAAAGTTCACAAGCAGCTCAACGAATGGTGGTTGTTTCTAAGAAATTAACAACTTCTTGGAAGGGAAGAGGTTGATATAATTTGGAGGCCAGAGATCAAAAGACATATTCAAGGAAAGTGTTTTGTAATCACCGTAGCTCCTCATGCTTAGCTCAAATTCTACTACACACAGAGAAAATATGGGGGGAAGCACAATACTCATCCAGATCTTTTGCCTAGGAGGGACACTTTTATCCACTGACGATCACAGATAAGAGCACTGTCAGGGATGCTCATCTCTTTTCCCTGACAATAAAACGGTGTACATCCATCTTAAAAGGCTTCATCAAGAGGAAGAAAATGCATAATTTCTCACCTGCAGTAGGGAAAAATAGAACCTAGGAAATTATGCTTTTGCTCAGTATTACATAAAAGGCCACAGACAGATCTTTGTTTGCAACCCCATTTACCTATTCTAAGGAAACAGAGCTGCTTTCAGCCTGAAGAAAGCTTTATGGCTACTTGTTCTCATATGATACCTAGGATGGGTTCTCCATGCAGACTTCACTTTGATCTTGATTTATGACCCTTTTTACACATCTCCAGTGTTGTTATGTTTTGTGTTTTAAGACAACCATCTGTTTGGGAAGGAGATCATGTCTTCCTTGGTGCTGGCTACTACACAGGTCATCTGTTGAAATGTCATAGTAGGAAAAATGGATATACCAAAGCTTAGGCTGCTGATATGCTTATTTGTATGTGTACACAAGACCATATGGTCTTACGTTTTATGAACAAAATTGAAAGCTATAGTGAAAAAAAAAAAAAATTATAAAAACCTAGTGCAATTATATATTTTGACTTTTTTTTTTTTTTTTTTTTTTTTTTTTTTTTTTTTTTAAGAACAGAACACATTTTTTCCTGAAAATATTTTTTCTACTCAAACACCTATCACTGAAAATTTTAGTTAAAAGTTACTTTTGAAAGCAATAAAAGTCACGGCAAGATTACAATGTTGTCCTTTAAAAGGGACATTGTAAAACAAACAAAATAGATTATTTTTTTAATCTTGCAAATGCAAAAATTTAGAGAAAAAAATAAAAATAATATAATTCTGAGGCCTTCAGAAGATTACAAGATAATTTTGTACTCAAAATGCATCTAAGTTCAGTGGGAAATATCTTCAAGGCACTGTCACTTAACCCTGTAAGTTTTCACTACCTCAGTTTCCTCAGGTAACACACACATTCCCTTCTTTGCTCTATAGAAAAAGTTCCTCCACTCTGTGAAAGCCATTATTCATCTGCCTTCACTGGACACTGAAGTACTCCTCCCCAGTGAAAGCAGTGAAAGTAGGAGGTAGAAAGTCATCCTGGGCACATGCAGTACTTGAACTGATAGCAAGTCATGTAATAATGAATAATTTTCTGTCAGTTTAAACAGCTGATCTTTAATATACCTTTCTTCTTCTTCTTCTTCTTCTTCTTCTTCTTTTTCTTTTTTTTCTTTTTTTTCCTTTTCTTTTCTTTTCTTTTTTCTTTTTTTTTTTTTTTTCCTTCTAATAAATGAGGAAAAAATACATCCATTTTCTAAGCAGGAAAACCAAGGCAAAGGTTTTCAGTGTTCAGGGCTTCTTATTTCAGTGGGAAACAGAAAATAAAATATTACAAAATGCTGGGCATAACCATCTTGTGCAAATTCTCACAGGAAACTTGTGGTGAAGTCACCCTTGAACTCAGGTCTTGCAAGTCGCTATCTAGTATCCATCCTATCTGAAGAAGTGAAAGCAAACTATATTCATGGTTGGTATAGGCAGCCAAAAGAAGAAAAATAAATAAATGAAATGCTTGCAAAATACCTCAAGCACTAAGAATTACCATTCTTCTGGTTAGATTTCTGAGGATTTCTTTCCTTCTCAGCCAATGACTAAACAACCAAAGTGGCCTCTTTCTTTCTCACCTTATAGATGAAAAAAGTTCAGTTCAGGAAATTAAGAACTTTTGGCCTTTACTGTAATTCTGTTTTGTAACTGCAAGATTGCATGGATCAAGCAGTGCCAAGGCTTTCTAGAGGCAGATGACAAAATGGTGACTACTCATTGTGGGTTCTAGACCAGTCAGTTCCCATGTTCCTTCTATTTAGATCCATTATAGGCAACTTATGCAGTCAATGCTTGCCTATGAAGTGCCCTTCATAGGTGAGCAAGAAAGAAGTGAGAATAATGCCACAATTAGAAGCAATAATTTTATATGTGACATATAGATTTTTTAAAAGCACACTGTTAACTTGAAGCATCATTTTTAAATGGAAAGCATGGGGAAATCTCTATGAAGAATGTTATTAAGAGGTAATCAGTGTTCATGACTTGTTTTCAAAAAAGGTGAAGCATGCAAATGAGTATTTGCTTTTCTGAAAGTTAATCTGAGATCATTACATATTTGTATACATATTTCTATGCAAAAGACCACCCGTGTGTTAAGACTGACAGTAGTCCATGACTGGGGCAGGAGCTGTCAAAGTAGAACTCCAGAACAGTTGAGGAAAAGGAACAGGTACCAGTAGAGACAGCAAGTTGTGAGTTTACACTTACATTTTGATGTAGGAAAAGGGGAATACTCAACTGACTGTAGGAATTTATGATTTGGTAGAATGAGAAGAAGAAACTTTTTCTCATGACTTATTTTCATTACAAAGACCACTTTTATATAGGGTGCTGTCAAAAGTGTACTGAATCCAAAGGAGAAGGTCCAGTTGATTTTCATGGAATCATAGAACAGGTTGGGTTGAAAGAGACCTAAAAGGTCACCTAGTTCCAAACCCCCTGCCACTGGCAGAAATGCTGTCCACAAAGTCAGGTTGCCCAGGGCTTGGTCCAGCCTGGTCTTCAGCACCTCCAGGGATGGGGCATCTACAACTTCTCTAGGCAACCAGAGCCTCATCACCCTCTGAGTGAAGAATTTCTTCCTAAAGTCTAATTTAAATCTTCCCTCTTTAGTTTAAAACCATTCCCCCTTGTCCTGTCATGATCTGATTGAGAAAAAGTTGTTCTCCATTGTTTTTCATAAGTCCCCTCTAAGTACTGAAAAGCTGTAATGAGGTCCCTCCAGAAACTTCTCTTCTGTAAGCTGAACAACCCCACCTCTCTCAGTCTTCCTCCATATAGGAAAGGTGCTCCAGCTCTCCGATCATTTTCATGTCCCTCCTCTGGACCCATTCTAACAGATTCACTTTATTCCTGTGCTGGGGCCCCCAGACCTGGAGACAGTACTCCAAATGGGGCCTCACAGGAGCAGAGCAGATCAGAGCCTTCAACCTTCTAGTCTCTTTTGATGTAGCTCAGGATGCAGTTGGCCTTCTGGGCTGCATGCATGCACTGCTGGCTCATGTCAAGCTTTTCATTTACCAGAACTCCGAAGTCTTTCTCCGCCGGGCTACTCTCCATGAGTTCTTTTCCCAGACTGTACTCATTGCCCTGGCCCAGGCACATCACCTTGCACTTGGACTTGTTGGACTCACATTTTTAGGAAAGAAATAAGAACTGATATATTCTGACTGAGAGAGCTATTGTTTCTTGTGGGAGCTGGATTATTTCCCTTTATAAGTTAACCATTTTGGCCGATGGCCTTTCCTCCAATGAACCATGTTCTTCTTGTTAAGAAGTGGAAAGGATGCAATGAAGACAGTGTTTGTGACTCAGTATGCAAGAAGGTCCATCATGGGACACATAATATGCCTGAGGAGCACATATAAAAGAACAAGGAGATGATGAAACATGAAAAGAATCAGCCAGCCAACCAACCCAAAAGAAATGTTTCAGTCTTTTTTTCTGACTGAAATATTTTTGTGTTAGTGGCCTTATTATTTATAATTTGGGAAGTCCAGCATTTCCAACAAAAATAAAATTTAAGGGGATTTTTTTATTATTATTATTATTTTAAACCTGTTTCAGATTTTTTTTCCAGTGTAAGAATGTCAAGACAGCCTACTGCTGACATTGTTTTTCCTTTCAATCTGGCAGAAGAAGATCAGTATTCTTTCCTAGTTAGGGTTTCCAGCTTTCACTTCTACCTTTTAAAGTGGTACAAACTGCCAGCTGGATTGCAAGGCTCCATCACGGTGTTTCCAGGGACCATGAACATTCTGCAGAAAATGCAGTTTAAGGAACATAAAATATTTCTTTTCCCAGCTGAATAAGAGCAGTGATGTTCCCAGTCCATTGCTGAGAAGGGCTAAGAAACTTGATAGAAGAGGTAGAGAAGGAGGGATGACATCAGTGTCTTGGATCTAGTTATTCAGGACTATTAGTGAAGTAAGATTAAAATCAGTGGGTGGATAATATCTCTGTGTTTGCATCTTGCTAAAAAAGCAGCCTTTTCCTCTCCCTTTGCGTCACTTGCAGTATCACTATTGCGAGTATAACCACATGAAAAGAATGAAAGCTTCAGACTTTGAAGGTCTACGCTCTGCTTTCCCCACCATCACATAGGAAAGTATGTGGGCTGTTTGGCCAAGTGAAGCAGTCACACAAGCAACGTTCTGCTCTGATGTATCGTGTGTTAGAGAAGACAGTGGAACTGTGCTGCTTGTACGTCATGGCTGAATCAGACACACTGCCCTGCTGGAAAGACATTATGGTCCTCCTCTCGGCACGTACTTCCTAACACTGTCTCTCAGGTACATGCATGACCTAGACTGTCAAAGTAAGAGTGATAGTATTACTATCCCATCATTTTTGCTGGTTTATAGCCAGCTAAAACATAGTCTAGTTGTTTCCTTTCAGATATCCAAAGTGGCATTAAATATCATTTCATGGAAGTGTTCCATATGTAGTCCAGCAAGAAGGGATATAGTTAACACACACTTTCAGTTAACTCTCAGAATTGGTGACCTAAAGGAAGAGTGATGTGCTTAAACCAATAGAGCAGTGACTGGCTTTTCCAGAGATGGTAGCTGTAGAGATGCTGAAGCACTGACAAACAAATCCCTCATTAAGGGCAGCAATGCACAGCATCAAGTTTAATGTCAGATGTGAGCACTGAGAAAAGAGAAGTCTTAGAGACCCACTAGTTTATATAGACCATGAGCTCCAAAGGAAGCTGAACGACATCTTGATTCAAAAAAGATTAGTAACCTAGGTTCTCTTAACTAAATGTTTCATAGGTAAAGAAAAAACTTGTCACTGCGTATAGCTAGTCCCAAATTACCAGAACTTCCTAGCAATCTTCTGATTGTTTTCTGTGAGTTGTATATCAGCTTCTTGGATCTCAGAATGAGCCAGGCCATAACGTTTGCAGAAGAATGATTGCCTCCCATGTTCTAATACACTGGTCAGCATCATGGGAACATAATTCTTACCATAAAATAAATCCAGGTGTAATATGGATACAGTGTAAATACAGTGTAAACTGTAATCGGTTTAAGAAGAATGCACCCTTTTCAGGTCATTTCTTTGGGCTCATTAACAGGGAAATATTAAGCAGCTTTTCCCTTTTGAGCAGTCTTATTCCTCAGAATATTGTACTGAAGGTTTTCCTTTCCTTTCCTAATCCTCTTTTTATTTTTTATTTTTTCACTTTCTACAAGAAGTAATGGGAATTTCTAAGGAAATTCAGATACTTGGAACATTGTCTCCAGTCAGCTTAAAGATTTGCAGTAGACATGGAATATTCAATTTTATGTGTTTTACTAGTGACTTACATGAATTCTAAATTCATATGAACTTTCAATACACATCTAAATAGCTAGATGTTTATATGACCCACATCTAACCTACCAACCTTTTGTGGCTGACACCATCACTTAATATCATATGTGCATGTGTATACACTTTCGAGATAGATGCATATAAACTACTAGAACATTTTTTTTTTTTTTTTTTTTTTTTTTTCCTTGTGGTCTTTTTACTTTTCATGAAGTTTCTTTCCCTGCATCATCAATTTATGGGGCTGTCTGCCTTACATAGTTGACAGGTTAAGGAATATAATCTGTCTGGTTGTATGCCAGGAAACTAAAATATAATTTTAGTAAACAAGTGTTGATGCAAAAGGTCACCAAACACTGTCAGCCCTTACGTGGGAATTGGGAATGAAGCTTTGAAAAGTGGGGATGTTGCCAAGAACATGACTCTAATGGCTTAACATACTGCCAGTGACGTCGGAGCGGCAAAGGCAAGAGGAGAAATCCTTGGAGGAGAAGATAGACACTGTTCTTCCTAATCAGGAGGAAAAGATAACAAATACATACAGTATACATGGGTGCTAATGCAGGAGCGGTAGTTAAAATCACAATGATCAGTTTCATTGATCTCGGTTCATAAATACCCATGATCAAATTGTTATATATATATATATATATTTCTTTCAAAATTGTCACTTTTTCTCCTTTCTAATATGAAAATAGTTATAAAGATGTAATCTTCTGAAAAAGTTCCATATCCTCAACACAAAGCTTTTTAAAATGAATACTCCTTGTAAAAATAAAAAACAACAAAAACAAACAAACAAAAAAACAAAAACAAGCTTTTATGTGTATACCATTTTACTTCTCAAAGAGAGGCTTTAATGAATTTGATCTCACCCACTCCAGCAGGAAAGAAAGACTGATGACTGTTAAGTATGTTCTTTTCCTAAATAAGAAATCAGCCTGTTTGTTAATATCATATGTACAGAGCTCAAGTATTCTGGCTAAAACTGTGCCAGTAAATTAAATGTCCCCAGTACTGGTCTAACTATGTCAATGTGTAGACAGTCACATTCCTATGCCTGGAAACATTTCCTGGCACTGGTTCATTTACCTGTAGAAAAAAAGGCTCTGGGTCCCTACATCAGTGAAAGTACTAGCCACTATCCATTCCATAATCCCTCACATTCTCCAAGTTTGGTGCATACTTGATATTTCAGATGTATGTCTGCTGGCAAAGGTCTGGATACTTTTTAACTATTTCGGGTGGTCTCCTTGAAAATGTTTTAGGGACTACTGTTTGAAAAGCATTTCTGTGACCCATCCTCACCCTCTTAGCTGCTGTGAAGACTGAGATATAGTTTATAAGTATTCTATACTAATGCTTAGTCCATGAGGGATTTTATATATTATATATTTTATATTTTATATATTTATATTTTATATTTCTTAGTTAAGGCTGAGAAATTCAAAGAGAATGAGGGGGTGGGAACACACTTGTGAAGGGAAAATCCTAAACATGTTATTGATAAGAAGCATCAAATTAAATATATTTTAAATAAGATACCTGACAACAACCACGATCTATTGCCCTGTGTCCACTGAAGTCAGAGACACCACTCGAGACTTCAATTTTGGCATAATTTTTTTCCTCATTTCTTCCCTTATCACAGCCATTAAACTGCTTACCAGACTCTAGGAGGGACCACTACTAGCACTGTTTTAATAGAAAACTATTTGGTGGCTTCCCTTTGTCCTTTCTTTTTTGCACACACACACCATTTGCTATATATAAAATCAGCGTGGTTAAGCTGATACAGACAAGGTCATAATTTCTCAGGGAAATGGCAGACTAATGGAAAAAATGTTATAAATATAATAAAACATGAGTCCTGTGACATTTACCAAGGACAATAATTTCATAATAAACTACTATGCACTTTTAAGTTTTCAGTTAGTCCCCCAAAAGACATCCTGGCATCATCAGAAAGGAGGAGAGTGGGAGTGAAAGACAGAGGGCAAACCAAGCAAACTTTGAAAGAGATGGGGAAAAATATGCCTGTGGTTTCCAAAATGGCTTGAGCTACTAATGCTCTCTGATGAGTTGAAGGATTAAAAGTTCAAAAGGGCAGGTCGTGTGAGGGCACTGAGGTCTTGCAATGCTGTGACCTAGGAAATACTGACTGGTCAGAGAGTGAACACATCCACAGCATGTTACCAATTAGTGTTTAATGACCAAACGTGGAATGCATTAGCGCTTCTGAGAATTGAATACGTTTTCAAAGGGTCCAACGTGTTCTTTACAAATATTCCTGTGTGGTTTGGTTCACACTGGTTTTGGTGAAATCTTCAAGCTTTGTCCAAACTACAAAGTATATATGTTGCAAATTCCAGTGGATATAAGAATGGAAAAAACAGGGTTTAAATTTCTAAAGAGACAAAAAGGTTGTGTTCAAGGACCCAGGTAGGGCCTCCAGAAGTTAAAAAGGAGATTCTTCTGTCGTTATTCAGTCACTAATGTGCTTGGTACTTAATTCTAGATTAAAGACCATAGGGATTCAATGAAGTTCTCTCAGTTTATACCAGTTGAGAAACTAATCTGTGCTCTGAAGACATTACTATTAAAAGGCCTAATCTTGCAAACATTTCCTACCGTATACATTGCTTTTACGTTGCATCACGGTAGCAAATTGTACACATTAATAGATTTGGGGGAATGCAGAAGGGAATACAGAGGGAAGAAAGAAAAGCAAATTCTCTAGACCACTGAGCCCTGTTTGTGACTTCCCAAAGCTATTGACAGCAAAGTAATTGGGCCAGAATCAGTGTGCTTAACTTACCCTAAATCTTTCACTTGCCCCCCACCGGACTCTCACTTTCTTTCTTATATTCATTTATTCCCTTTCAGCTCTGTTCTATTTCTCACACCATTTTTTCCATGCCTTTATTTTTCAGCCTTGTTCCACCTTTTCAAAATTTTTGTTTGCTCCCCTCTTGATCTTCTTTCTTCTGAGAAACCAGTGTTCTTACTTACTTCCCACTTTACCATGCATAAAACTAACTCACCTCTAGATACTATATCAAACTAAATTTTGTACCCACTCCATTTTTAAATCTTTCTTTCAACTGGCTGTCAGCCTAGATGCACATTTCTGGTGAGCTATACCATATTGATAGATCAGAAATCCAGTATTGTTGAAGGGCAACAGACAAAGGATAAGAACTCTTACTTCTTAGTCCAACATGTTCCATCTTATTTATGCTATGTGAAAGTGGCATAAAGCAATTCCCAATGTCTTTATCTGCTAGAGGGAAGATTGTTTCAGTGTATATCCTACATAAAATGAATATGAGACTGCCTTAAGTAGGACATCTTTGAAAATCTCAGTAATGGGGTAGGACAGGGAAGTGATGGGCCCGTTTAATACTATACTATATTGATGCTTGGTTGTACTGTTTGTAGAAAGGCCAGCAACTTTGTAACTGCCTCCAGATGGTCCTGGGACAACAGTGGCTTAAAGCCACCATGCCATCTTTCTATCTTCCTGATAGATTCAGAAAAAACACCCTGAAATATTTCACATCTGTCGAAACATACTGACAGATAGTGATGGTGAAGGAGGTGCATTCTTCCTCCATTTAAAAATACAACAGGAGGTTACCTTAAATCAGATATGCATCATTTCTAGTTGTCAAAAGAAGTAACAGGTAAAAGAGTAGAAGATGGAAACTTGGATGGGAAGATGACAATATTGCAGAATATGTGGGGAGGTATAGCTTTGTGTTTGTATAGCAAAACACAAGCCATCCAAAGACTAGACTTTGCATCCCTAGTCTAAGCATTTCTGTCAAAAGACTCATCTCAGAATCCATACACTTAATGATGTTTAAATATTGCTTGTGTCCTAAAATGATTTGTTGGATAAAACCCATACCTGTAGGGGCCTGGAGGTTTTGTACATATCTATGGTGGTAAGCCTGAAAAAATAAAAATAAATAAAAATCTTATGGTTTATTGGTTATGAAGATGAAGGAATGGCAAACACTTCTGTTGGATTTATCAGAGATCTTAGCTGACAGAATATAGTCAGACATACAGATTAGTGTTTTCTGACTGTAGAAAACAAGATTACTGAATTATTAAAGAGCTTTTTTTTTTTTTTTTCCCTTTTTTTTGTTTGTTTTCCCCTGTTTATGTAATAGGTGCTAGCAGTTGAATAAGCACTAGAACAACTTCAGAGTTAACCAGCTTGAACAAATATCTTCTGAATTTTTCACTCTCTTGGTAGCTGGTACATAATTAATCCACAAGTTCTCCGCTTTTAAATAGACTCCTGCAACTATCATTCCCTTCCAATCAGATCATTCACCACTACATGGATATTTCCAAGAAATAACTCTGAAGCCCATTTACAGTTAAACTGTGTTACCATTGTGGAACTACAGTTTAAAAGTGTACCTTTAAATGCCTACTTCCAGTGGTCCCAGTACCAGCCTCTAAGGAACACCCGTCATTACTGATCGCAACTTGGACATCGAGCAGTTGACTGCAGCTCTTTGAGTGTGAACATCCAGGCAATTCCTTACCCACCGAGTGGTCCATCCATCAAACCCATGTCTCTAGTTTAGAGACAAGGATACCATCCTGGGAAAACATAGCTATGCTTATCGTTTAATAACATACTTCTTCACTCAGAAGAAGTTCATTTTCTGTATTACAGAGGTGCGCATTATGTAAGCTCTTGAGGGCTTGGGGTAGACATTAGAGTAAAATGACTGCCTACAGTTGAAGGCACTATTAGTATACTCATTTCCTCCATTGCAATCTTCAGCTTTTAGTTTTTTTTGTATTGTTAAGGATGAAATGCCAAAACTGTCTGTTGGAGTATGGACCAGAACTAAGTTACCCTGGATGTCTTTTGAAAAGTTATTTTTCCATAGTCCTTTGGATTGTTTATATTCTATGGAGAACTGGCATATGTTGTTCATACATGCACACCCCCAGTCTCACAAAAACTTCTATTTATTCTGAAGTGTTCCAAGTATCTGGATTCACAGGCACATCTCTGTGCTCATTCCAAGAGCAGTTTATCTGGCTGAGCCACCCAGCACCTGTTCAGGGTGGGCTCTTCTGGTCATAGGATGTGCATCAGAGTTACATTTCAATGGAAGGGTAGATTAAGGATCACTGACTCAGCTGACTTGATCATGTGCAGCTGACCCTTTCATTCAGGGTCTGCTCAAAGTAGCAGCTGGTGAGTGACAGAGTCATGTTAATGACTTTGCACTCAAGCAGCAGGTCATTAGGAAAATGCATGAAATGGCTTCTCAGATATCCCTAGTGCATACTTGCCTGAGCTACTGGAGACCAGAGTTTGTGAGACACTGCTCTTGGTTTTCAGTGACTGTGAGGGCTTGCAAATAGAACATCAGACATTTCAGTCATTATAGGATGCCACTTGAGAATCAAGACAATTTTTGTTAATTATAGTTACAACTCCAGAGACACGCTAGTTGTCTCTGGAGTTGAGGCAGGATGGACCAAAATCTTAAGAAATACTGTGGAAAGTAAGAAGAAATGATTTGACTCTTTGTTACATCCCATTTCCTGTGAGCCCCTGAGGAAAATCCATAGAGTTGATTTAAATTGATGGTCAGGTCTAATCTCAAGAGACATCCTTATTCAGCTTGGCTCTGCTATGAACTGAAAGTTACATTGAGGTTGGTCTTATTTCTTAACGGCAGTAAAAATATTAGGATCTTATCAGATCTTCCCGAAGTTTGGGAAGCAAACATTTCAGCTTGGGGCAGTATGATACAAAGTGAGGGACAGAAAAGGGAGGCCAAGAGCAGTATATTGGTTTGAGCACTTAGGCATGTAGCATGAAAATAAAGACTTCTTAACCGCAGAAGGGGCAGAATCATAGAATAATTTAGATTGAAAAGATCATTAAGCTCATCAAGTCCAACCATCAACCTAACACTACCAAGTTCACCGCTAAGTTCACATGTCCCTAAGCACCACAACAGGCAGTAGTGACCACATACTCTTGTTTTCTTCAGTTTCTGGTCACAGGATATATTCTCTCCAGTTTCCCAAGTAACACTCAGAAGTTATTAGTGGATGGCACTAGTACACTTATATAGTACCTGATGCTTTCAAGATAGTAAATGGCAGAGGTTGTAGAGTTCCCAGTCACCTGTACACAAGATTGTACTCAGCAGAGTAGCACTTAATAAGAGAAGGCTGCAGCCTCCTTACATCTGGTCTTCTCCATCCTGTAGTGAATCTGCTTATTTCAGGAGTAAAATGCTAGTTATAAAAGATTCTCTGATCTACTAAAGAAAGATGCAACAGGAGTTCAAGGCTGAAAACCAAAGATGGGATACTTTAGAAAGAAAACAAAATGTCAGGATAAATAACCATTGGGTAAGGATCCAAAGGAAAAAAACTCCTTGTATCTCCAGATCAGGATGAAAGTCCAGACTGACTTTGCCTTATTGTAAGCATTTATCCGAGATGGCCAAATCTGAGGCCTATCATGCTAAGTTTCTCCTGAGAGTGATTCACTTCTTCCCTTTAGAGGGTCACACATTAGAGAAAGTTCAGACTTTTCCACTGACTACAAATGAAACCTCCAGGGACTGGGCTCCTAACTTTAGCAGTTAGATCCAGGCTGGAGTGCTTTTCTAGATGTATTTTGCCACTTGAATTGTTGGGATAATTATGAGAATAAACAGATGAAAAGTAACGGCCTGTGATGGGAAGGATAGTCTGGATGACCTAATAATACGTTCTGACCATAGCTAGCATAGGTTAAGAATCTTTACACTATTAATGCAGCAGTGTGTTGTTCAGGTTTGTCTGTACAGAAAGAGGACTGCAGACAGCTCCCTCATTACCCTTCTTCTTCATTTTATGAGTGGGACAGAAACAATACTTTATCTATAACTAGTGTGACAGACACAGCTGCAGCTGCGTCTTCTTCATCCTCCTCCATTCAGATTACGGCTGCCTCAAACCCTGACACTGCAAGTGATGATTGCAGGGGAAAGTTCATGTCAGCCCAGGCAGGCAGCCAAACACTGAGCTCATGTTAACACTCTTCCACCCAGGCATAAGAAGAGCACACTACAAACACACAGATTGATATCAGCATTTGGTGGGAACAGATCCAAGAGGTGGATGTCAGTGGGTTTTGTGATGAAAAAAAAAAAAAAAAAAAAAAGAAGAAGAAATTAAAAAGATCATACTTAATGTTCTGGCTCCAGGTTGCAAATTGGACAGGATTCAGAGAAGTGCCCCTGAAGTGATTAAAGGATTAAAATAAATAAATAAATAAATAATAATAATAAAACAACTTTACAGAAATATTCAGGAACTGAATTTATTTTGTTTACTCAAAAAAAACGTTGAGCCATAACTTGATTACTGTCTTTTAGTACCTATTTGGGAATGAAGCTTCAGTAATTGCCTCTTTTGTCCAGCACAAAAAGATTTAACACAATTTGATGGCAAAATAATAAGATAAAAATTAAAAAAAAAAAAATGCTAAGTATAGTACAGAGTTCTTTGAACAAGTAAATTGTAAATTAAGTTTAGACTTTTTTTTTTTTTTTTTTTCCTGCAAGATTGCACTGCTTTTGTTGATATGAGCCGTATGTTACTCCACTCCTTCCAAAGTGCCTTAATTTGACTAGAGTTAATAATTTAATCACTTATGGATATCTACATTGGAAACATTTAATCTCATCTCATTGTTTTGCTTACTATATATTCAGAAGAGAGAATGCACTTTCAAGTATATGATTCACCTAATGTTCAAGCTAATTTTCAACTGTGTAGATGTGTGTCCTCAACAATAAACCACATGTAGTGAAGGCAAGCTTAGTGATCTTAGGTACAGTGGGAACTGAGTTTGAGGATCACATGTAGTGTTACAGAAACAGATGTTTTAACCCAGAGAAGAATTAGTTCAGGAAAGCTTGTAGAGTGTATTACAGAGATGAATCAAACAGCTGGACTATTACAAAGTTTTATTCATCTATTATAGGTCAGAATGCTTAAACCCTACAGACATATTCCAAAATTCATTAAAAAAAGCTAAATTTCAGGGATAAGTAAGAGATAAGAGTTCTTAACCTTTCCCATGGTGGTCAATCTTGCCCCACATGTCACCTCTCAATTAGCAGTATAAAACTGTCTTTGTAGTTGCATGATTCAAGAAATCAATTGTATAAAATTATTTCAGAGAAATGCTTTCAGGCCTCATATGAGAACTGGACCCTGTCCTACCAAGAACAGTGCAAGCTAACATTTAGAAGAACATTCTAAAAAAAAGTACAAAAAAGACAGGGATCTCCTGGAAAGAGTCCAGCGGTGGGCCACAGAGATGATACAGGGCCTGGAGCATCTTCCTTATGAGGAAAGGATGAGACACCTGGGTCTGTTCAGCCTGGAGAGAAGAAGACTGAGAGGGGATCTCATCAAAGTTTATAAATACCTGAAGTGTGGGAGACAGAGGGATTTGGCCAACTTCTTTTCAGTCATTTGTGGGGATAGCACAAGTGGTAATGGCCACAAAATTGAGCACAGGAAGTTCCGCACCAACATGCGAAAGAACTTCATGGTGAGGGTGATGGAACACTGGAACAGGCTGCCCAGGGAGGTTGTGGAGTCTCCTTCTCTGGACATATTCAAGGGCCGTCTGGACACCTGCCTGGGGAGCCTGCTCTAAGGAACCTGCTTTGGCAGGGGGGTTGGACCCTTTCCAGCCCCTACAATCTGTGATTCTGTGATTCTGCTCTGTTTTATGTGCAATGTTATAAATACACATTGGAGCCTGACTATTTCTGACTGTCTACCAGTGTGGACTGTAACATCCTAATGGAGAGAAAAAAAAATTGGGACACAATGTCTATAGCCTTGCTTAGGTTAATGACATTCCTCTCCCCTTACCTGCAAATCCAGTCAGGTTATCATGGAAGGCAATCAAGTTGGTCAGCAATGATTTATCCTTGGAAAATCTATGTTGACTCTTCACACTCACCTCCTTCATGTGGCCAAAAACATGTTTCAAAAGGACTTATTCCATTATCTTTCCAGGGTCTAAAGAGAGGCTGACTGTCCTGTCATTCCCCAGGCTGACCTTTTGCCTCATTTTGCAATGGATGCAATGTTATCCTTTCTCCAGTCATATGGGTTCTCTCTGAGCTCCATTACCTTTCAAAGATGGTAAGGAAAGGCTTTGCAAAGACATTGGACATTTGTTTTAGCACCATGGGTACAACCTGTTTGAGCCCATGAACTGGTACTGGTCAATTTCTGAGAAGTAATCTTCTCTCTTCCACTTGTTGGTATCTATCTTGTCCTTGAAGTTTCTCTCTAAGCAGAGGTCTGGGAAATCTTGTTTGTGAAGACTGAGCCAAATAAAACACCGAGGACGTGGGTCATCCATCTACTAAATCACCCATCCCATTCAACAAAGGGTCCTTCTTAGGCAGCCATCAAAGGAGATATTCAGACACCTTGTTGCACTTCAAGACCCATCTTGTCATCTAAAGTCCAGAGAAACTGAAATATGCTCCTTAGGTGGTTGTCTCAAGTCAAATCCTTTATGCTGCAGATCCAACTCTAGCTTCCCTGGAAGGGAGGCTGGGTTAAAACGATGTCAGACCCTCTATCAAACATGCAACCCCCTTGAGATAAAATCTCATAATGGAAGTCTTCAGTTATCAGCTGAAATCCTCTCTGGTGCTTAAATAAGAAAATAAACTCAGTAAATATCTCACTGGGTACATTCAGGGTATGCTGGTGGGATATGCTACAAGCTGATATCTGCCTGCACTCTGAAGCAACCATAAGTTGCATACCTGTGTTGTCAAACTAATGATTCTAAGCTAATAAGCTGTGCTGAACAGCAGGGTGTATTTACTCTGACATAACATTCAGATAGGAAGGTCACGTCACACAACATTTGGATTAGGACTGACTGATATCCTGCCATTTTGGAAAGAGCTCATACCTGTCCTTATGTACAGTGGAGACACACCTGTGCACCCCCTGCTAAGCATAAGGCCCTCCTGTTATCCAGAATTATCTGCCATAGCTACAAACCGCTAACATAACTTGCCCTGAATAAGACTGCGCCATTTAGCACCTTTATTTACAGGGTTAAAAACTGGAAAGTATCAACCAACAGACTTAGAAACCAAACCAAACCAAAACAACCAACCAAACAAACAAAAAAAAAAACAGAAACAGTCATTTTGTGCTTTCTTGCCACAGTCTCTTAGTATCTAGCTACATTCAGGACACTACAAGTGTAGGAGAGCTCATACCACATGAATAAGGAAAAAGGGAGAGCTTTGCAGATTCAGAATATTTGATTCAATATCCTGTTCTGATTCCTGTATAGGAGCAAGGAAATACCATGCATTCCAGTTTAGAATTGTTATCATACTCAGAGATGTGGTAGTTTACTTCTGAAGTGTCAAAAAAAAAAAAAAATATGAGACAGGAATTTTTTGAAGTCAGGATTCCTGCTGTGGGAAAAAATAAATAAATAAATAAATAAATAAAAAACGAGAGGGGAAATAATATATTCTGCTTACCACTTAAAGCTGTGTACTCACAGCTTTCATATTAGTGTCTGTAAGGAACAAAGGAGAAACAAGAATCTTTATCTTCATTTATTTCTGCTAAAGAAGTTCAGAACTGGACACAAAGTCTTGTATCTTTTCAAAGTGCTCAATAGATTTTAGTTGGTTGGTTAAACATTGTGCAGTACTTGAAGAAGGAGTCTCTATGGCTAACTCCCCAGATACAAAAAGAAAAGTATATTATTCCATGTAAGTAAAGGAGCAAAACTTTTCTAGAAGTCATTTGTACCTTCTTCCTCTCTCCTTCCTGTATGCACATAAAAGAATGTATTCTCCTTTCACTTATTGACCCCTAAGAAGACTTAACTAGACTCTAAATGGACTGTTTTCTTCGGACATAAAAAAGCAATAATATTGTGATATGACATCATTAAATCACTTCCAAAAAGGTTCAGCTCCGGCTCAAAGGTGATGTCAGAATCACTTCAGAACTTTGGCAATTCTAATTTTTTCTCCATACAGGAGAAGGTGCTAGTCCTCAAGGACATTTACCTCCAGACCAAAACACAAATCTCTGCCATTTTGGATGCTTGCCTAGTCAAAAGCATGTTATGAATTTGTTCCAAATATGCACATCACCTTCAGGCAGAAACCAAACATGGAGAATTGCCAGAAAGACTAATGCATGAGGAAGTTATTAACATGTGAGAACAGGAAGTTATAAATGAAGGCTATATTACAACCTTTATTTTGGAGCGTGTTACCAGGCTCCTCCTAGCCTGATAAATATTTGTGCAGCTATCTAGGAACCTGATCCTTCTTCCATGGGGTTCAAGACAGTGCTTACTATTGTCTTTATTGGTACAAGAATCAGGCTATCAAGTATTTTAAATAAGCCTTGCAGTTTTTCCTTTCTCAAGGAAATGAATTTTTAAAAGAATTTATAGTTGAATTTACAGAGACTGTCTTTCTGAATTCCTCATGGCAAGAAACACTGTGGTTTTCTAAGGAAACAGAACTTGTTGTCATTTGGAAAGAGGTTTTGAAAAGTACACATTAAAACCTGAAATAAACTGATGTTAACATTTTCATTTTTCTACTTTATATCCATCCATTTTTTCCCCACAACAAGGCATGATGTGGGAGCTCATGTTCAAGTCCTACCTATTAATAGACACAAAAACCCTCATGAAGATATGTCACACAGTCTAAAATGCAATTCTCTAGCCAATGTGTTTTAAAATTAGAGGGGGGAAAAAAAGAGATAAATGGAGATAAGGATCATTTCCCACTTATGAAGACCTCGTGTGGATCTGGCCAAGGGAATACAGCCCAGAAATTCCAAGAGAACGCTGCTGTAAAACAAAACAACTCTTTTTAAAGCATTTACTTGAAATACCAAATCTAAATGTTCTTAAGATGAAAGAGCCTCTTTAGTTAATTTTAGACAAGGCTCTCCTATTTTGGTTGTGGACTGGAAGTAAGGAAAAGTAAAACGTTTACTCTGAGAACAGTGCTGGGCACTGAGATGAAATACAGCTATGTCTCATAATTCTCTGAGATACGGTTCCTTCTAGAATTTTTTATATCAGTCTGAACTATTGCAAAAAGCCCATGTAGCTCATTATCAAGTAATAGACCATTATGATTGGCTTTTATATCACTTTTATATCACTCTGGTATTACTGTTTTATTCAGCCAACATTGAGAAGAGTCAGAGGCAAGTTATTACGAATGTACAATGAAGAAAGCAAAAGGAGACTGGGCCTGAGACATGAGTGAGGTCTTCAGCTTTCAAGATAATGAAAGTGAGGTCAAAAGCATTAAGCCTGATAAACTGAAGTTGTGGCTCAGAGGATGCGTGAAATGAATAAGGGAGTGTGAACATGTGTGAAAGAGGCTTGACTCTGGAAATTGCCTGCAGATGACTGTGAAATACCAATTTTGGAATGAATCAGAAAGACAGAGGTTCATATTGCAGACCAGGTACAAGGTCTCAGACTGTCAGAGTGGGAGATGAATAAGAAAAACTGAAAAGGAAATGATTCATTCTAATGATGACCAAATTCTGGCCATAACAGTTCACAGTTTTGTGTTTTGGCCTGTTTTCCTTCTGTGAGACATGTAAAAAAATACATTTTATAAAACAGGCCTATGGTAATGACTCAGTAGATGTTACTTGTAAAAGGCGCTGATCATGAACAGTAAAAATGTAAGTTGTGTTGGAGCCACAAGATACAGATGTGCATTGGATCCCCTCACAATAGAAAAATGTAGCAAGAATTTTAAAGAAGAAATGCAAATTCAAAGTGCTGGTACTGTAGTAGCCAAACAACTCTGCCAAAAAACATGTTAATTTTAGCTAGCTGGAAAAAAATATGTTCTGTTTTATTTGTATTTCTTTTTGCTTGTTTGCTAGATTTTGTTTCAACTAACTATTATTTTTTCATATTTGCTACTTTTCAAAACTTTTTCCATACTTGGACCATTAAAAAACAAACCAAAAAAAGTCAATAAAAAGACATTTGATTAAACAAACTAAAAATATAAAGGAAAAGTCTTGATTCACATTAAACAATGTTATTTTGTTTCCCAATTTCCTCAAAACAAAAATAGAACCAAAACTCAATCACAGGTATATTTTTTTCCATGTAAACACCTCTGTAATTTTTGTTTTCTTTTTAGCTTAAAGGGACACTTGAAGGTAAATATAGACCCAGGACTTTGGAATATTAAATATGCAAAATGTGTCCATTAAAAATGAAGCAGAAGTATTCAACTGAGGAAACAGCACCTGACTCCAAAAGAGATCAGTGACCTTTAATTGTCAATGTACTTCGCTGTAATTTCAAACTGTATCTCCATGGGCCCGGTCAGACAAATCTATGATCACTTATCAAAGTAAGCAAAGTTTCCTAGCAGCTGGAGGATGAAAGAATAAGGCTTTAGTCACTGGCTTTTAGTCTGCTGGCCGTGTCAGTGTAGATCTTCAAAGGCAAATAGAATTATCTGTCCATGACTACAGAGCACTTTGAGATCCTTTGAGATCACAGACAGTGTTTCAAAGAACACCAAGAAAGTCAAAATTACTGAACTCTGTTACCTGGGAAGAGGATTTTAAAATGAACTAGGGACAGATACTTCATCACCTGTGTGAATTCACAGAAAAGCTTTCTTCAATATTCCCAGAAATGGCCACTTGTGAGTCCTGAAGAAAACAGCGTCTGACCTTAGTCAAGGGTCTTAGTGCGTCTTAGTGGAGGGACTATGTCTTCTGGTTTTATGGTTCAGATCACAGCATTAGTCATCCAACCCTGTCCAACACAAAGATGCTGTTTTTTCCTATTAATGTCTCATATCTGGTATAATGGGAGATAGGTAAAAGGGTTTGGATGCAGATGATCCTTAAGGGTCCCTTCCAATCCAGACCATGTCATGATTCTATGATAGAGGTTATTTTGAATGCTGCACACAAAATTCTGCACCCAGTACTGAAAGAAGACATAGAGGAATTCCTAAGGCAATAAAAATACTTTCTTCTTCAGGGCTTACAGAGTGGGGGAAAATGCCATCAAATTGCATCCTCTGGAGAGTAACAGAAATCCTCTGAGGAAAAGAAAGGAGGTGAGAGCAGGGCTTTAAAATGGAGATATAGCAGAAATTGGGCTACATGAGTAGATTAAATCTGGAGATCTCCCAGTTATCTTTCTAAAATGTCACACTCCAGAAGATCTTTACTCACTACAGGGACGTAAAGCACTCAGGATTATGTCTCTTAAAAAGATCACATGCTAAAGAGCTTAGAGGGCTTTCTGCTGAAAGGGGACTTTTTTCTTAGAGGGCTTTCTTCTTTTCCATATTACTATCCTCATTGAAAGATGTTAAAAGTGCATGAGTAAACAAGAAACAATGTGAGAAGCTGTGCTGATCCTTTAAGATTCTTTTTTTACCCCATTAGAAATCCCAACGTTTGAGAAAGAAATAAAGTGGTTTTGGTACTGCTTAATAC
This sequence comes from Nettapus auritus, assembly GCA_011076525.1. Lineage (NCBI taxonomy): Eukaryota > Metazoa > Chordata > Aves > Anseriformes > Anatidae > Nettapus > Nettapus auritus. The sequence goes on from JAACYP010030678.1 coordinate 249,050, forward strand.
TACATGCTACATGCTACTGTTTAATACTACATGCTAAATGCTACAGCATTTGGATGTACGCAAGTCGATGGGGCCATATGGGGTCCACCCAAGGGTACGGAGAGAACTGGCAGAAGAGCTGGCCAAGCCACTTTCCATCATTTATTGGCAGTCCTGGCTATCGGGGGAGGTCCCACCTGACTGGTGGATAGCAAACGTGACATCCATCTACAAGAAGGGCTGGAGGGTAGACCCGGGGAACTACAGGCCAGTTAGTTTAACGGGACTTCAGGGGGCTGGGACGGTTAGTGGACGGAGTGGGAGTACAGGTGGTGTTTTCGTCCATTCCTACAGTGGCAGGGAGGGGTTCAGAGAGGACACGCAAAGCCCACCTGATAAACACATGGCTTAGAGGCTGGTGCCAACGCAGAAGTTTTGGGTTCTTCGACCATGGGGTGCTTTACTCAGCACCCGGCCTGATGGCCACTGATGGGTCCCAACTGTCCCCAAGGGGAAAGTGGATCCTGGCCCAGGAGCTGGCAGGGCTCATTGAGAGGGCTTTAAACTAGTTAAGAAGGGGGACGGGGAAGAAACAAAGCCTGTTAGAGGTGTGCCAGGGGGAACAGTGGCTAGGCTGGGGGGGAAGGCAAAGGCTCAGCTGAAGTGCATCTACACTAATGCAGGCAGCATGGGCAACAAGCAGGAGGAGCTGGAAGCTATTGTGAAGCACGCGGGCTATGACTTGGTTGCCATCACGGAAACGTGGTGGGACCACTCTCATGACTGGAGTGCTGCCATGTCTGGCTATAGGCTCTTCAGAAGGGACAGGCAGCACAGAAGGGGTGGTGGAGTGGCTCTCTATATTAGAGAGTGTTTTGATGTCGTTGAACTTGAGGCTGGCAATGACAAGGTGGAGTCGCTATGGGTTAGGATCAGCGGAGAGGCCAACAAGGCAAGCATCCTGATGGGGGTCTGTTATAGACCGCCGAACCAGGATGAGGGGGTGGATGAGGAGTTCTACAGACAGCTGAAAGAGGTTGCAAAATCGTCAGTGTTTGTTCTTGTGGGGACTTTAACTTCCCAGACATATCCTGGAGGCACAACACAGCCCAGAGAAAGCAGTCCAGGAGGTTTCTGGAGAGCGTGGAAGATAACTTCCGGACCCAGCTGGTTGGTAAGCTTACCAGGGGAGGTGCCCTGCTAGACCTTCTGTTCACTAACAGAGAAGGACTGGTCGGAGATGTGGTGGTCGGGGGCTGTCTTGGTCAGAGTGACCACAAAATGGTAGAGTTCTCAATACTTGGCGAAGTCAGGAAGGGGACAAGTAACACCGCTGTCTTGGACTTTCAGAGGGCTGACTTTGAGCTGTTCAGGATGCTGGTTGCCAAAGTCCCTTGGGAGGTGGTTCTGAAGGACAGAGGAGCCCAGGAAGGCTGGGCGTTCTTCAAGAAAGAAATCCTAATGGCTTGGGAGCGGTCTGTCCCCACGTGCCCAAAGACGAGCCAGCGTGGAAGAAGACCGGCCTGGCTGAATAGAGAGTTGTGGCTCGAGCTTAGGAGAAAAAAGAGGGTTTATAATCTTTGGAAAAAACGGCGGGCCACTCAAGGGGACTACAAGGATGTTGCGAGGTGGTGCAGGGACAAAATTAGAAAGGCCAAAGCTCATCTGGAGCTCAATCTGGCTACTGCTGTTAAAGACAACAAAAAATGTTTTTATAAATACATCAGTACCAAAAGGCGGACTAAGGAGAATCTCCACCCTCTACTGGATGTGGGGGGAAACTTAGTTACCAGAGATGAGGAAAAAGCCGAGGTGCTTAACGCCTTCTTTGCCTCAGTCTTTAGGAGCAAAACCAGTTGTTCTCTGGACACCCAGTACCCTGAGCTGGTGGAAGGGGAAGGGGAGCAGAATGTGGCCCCCACAATCCATGAGGAAATGGTTGGCGACCTGCTACAGCATTTGGATGTACGCAAGTCGATGGGGCCATATGGGATCCACCCAAGGGTACTGAGAGAACTGGCGGAAGAGCTGGCCAAGCCACTTTCCATCATTTATCGGCAGTCCTGGCTATCGGGGGAGGTCCCACTTGACTGGCGGATAGCAAATGTGATATCTATCTACAAGAAGGGCCGGAGGGGAGCTACAGGCCTGTTAGTTTAACATCAGTCCCAGGGAAGCTCATGGAGCAGATTATCCTGGGCGTCATCATGCGGCAGTTACAGGGAAGCAGGCGATCAGGCCTAGTCAGCATGGGTTTATGAAGGGCAGGTCCTGCTTGACAAACCTGATCTCCTTCTATGACAAGGTGACACGCTTAGTGGATGAGGGAAAGGCTGTGGACATGGTCTACCTTGACTTCAGTAAGGCATTTGACACTGTTCCCCACAGCATTCTCCTCAGGAAACTGGTTGCCCATGTCTTGGACTGGCATACGCATTGTTGGGTTAAGAGCTGGCTGGATGGCTGGGCCCAGAGAGCTGTGGAGTCAAATCCAGTTGGAGGCCTGTCACTAGTGGAGTCCCCCAGGGCTCGGTACTGGGACCAGTCCTCTTTAACATCTTCATCGATGATCTGGATGAGGGGATCGAGTGCACCCTCAGTAAGTTTGCAGACGACCCCAAGTTAGGTGCGTGTGTCAACCTGCTCAAGGGTAGGAAGGCTCTGCAAGATGATCTGGACAGGCTGGACCGATGGGCCAAGGCCATCGGTATGTTCAACAAGGCCAAGTGCCAGGTTCTGCACCTGGGGCACAACAACCCCAAACAGAGCTACAGGCTGGGAGATGTATGGATAGAAAGCTGCCTGTCAGAGAAGGACCTGGGAGTTTTGGTTGACAGTCGGCTGACTATAAGCCAGCAGTGTGCTCAGGCGGCCAAGAAGGCCAACAGCATCCTGGCTTGCATAAGAAACAGCATGGCCAGCAGGTCCAGGGATGTGATTGTCCCCCTGTACTCGGCTCTGGTGAGGCTGCACCTCAAGTACTGTGTTCAGTTTTGGGCCCCTCACTACAAGAAGGACATGGAGGTGCTTGAGCGAGTCCAGAGAAGGGCGATGAAGATGGTGAAATGTCTGGAGAACAAGTCCTACGAGGTGCGGCTGAGGGAGCTGGGACTATTTAGCGTGGAGAAGAGGAGGCTCAGGGGCGACCTTATTGCACTCTACAGGTACCTGAAAGGAGGCTGTAGCGAGGCGGCAGTTGGTCTGTGCTCCCACATGCCTGGTGACAGAAGAAGCGGGAATGGGCTAAAGTTGCGCCAGGGGAGGTTTAGGTTGGGTATTAGGAAAAACGTCTTTACTGAATGAGTTGTTAGTCACTGGAATAGGCTGCCTAAGGAAATGGTTGAGTCACCATCCCTGGAGGTCTTTAAAAGACGTTGAGATGTAGAGCTTAGGGATACGGTTTAGTGGAAGATTTGTTAGTGTTAGGTCAGAAGTTGGACTCGGTGATCTTGGAGGTCTCTTCCAACCTAGACTTTCTGTGATTCTGTGATTCTGTAATATCTTTATCAATGACACAGGCAGTGGGATTGTGTGCACCCTCAGCAAGTTTGCAGATGACACTGAGTGGTGCAACTGATGCAACAGAAGGAAGGGATGTGATCCAAAAGGACCTGGACAAGCTTGAGAATTGGACCTACATTAACCTAATAAGGTTCAAGAAGTCCATTTGCAAGGTGCTGCACCTGAGTAGGCATAATGAGTACAGAGTGGGAGATGAACTCACTGAAGGCAGCCCAGTGGAGAAGGACTTAGGAATTCGAGTGGATGAAAAGCTTGACATGAGCCAGCATTGTGTGCTTGCAGCCCAGAAGGCCAACTACATCCTGAGCTACATCAAAGAAAAGACTCCAGATGGTTGAAGGAGGTGATTGTTGCCCTCTGCTCTACCCTTGTGAGGCACCATTTGGAGTACTGTGTCCAGGTCTGGGGCCACCAAGCACAAGAAGGACACGGGGCTTTTAGAACTGGTCCAGAGGAGGACACCTCTCCTATGGAGACAGGCCGAGAGAGCTGGGGCTGTTCAGCTCTGTGAAGGACCTCATTGCAGTGTTTCAGTACTTAAAGGGGGCTTATATAAAAGACGGAGAACTTTTTTTTTTTTTTTTTTTTTTTTTTTTTTTTTTTTTTTTTTTTTTTGGGAATGGTTTTAAACAAAAAGAGGGAAGACATAGATTAGAGGTTAGGAGGAAATTCTTCACTTAGAGGGTGGTGAGGCACTGGCACAGGCTGCCTGGAGAAGTCGTGTATACCACATCCCCGGAGGTGTTCAAAGCCAGGATGGATGGGGCCTTGGCCAACCTGACCTAGTGGGTGGCATCCCTGCCCATGGCAGGGGAAGTGGATTACCTTTAAGGTCCCTTCTAACTCACGTAATTCTATGATTCTAAGATCTTGGTCTGTAGGTGAAATAAAATAATGTGAATAAGCTTGCTAACATTAGAGCATGTTTAGAGTAGCGCATGCATTTAGTGACAAGCTCACATATCTCAGTATTCTGACTTCCTTAGCTACTACGCTCTATGCTGATTATGAAAGTCAGCAGATATTTCACCATTGGCAAGTCCTGTTCCTCTAAGCTTCAGGCCTGCAATTTATTTGCTAAGCTAGCATTTCCTTTCTGTAAGCTGTTCCTGATTCAGTATATAGTTTGTTTTTTTGGTGAAGGTTTTGTCTACTTCTTCATCAATATGAGGATTTTTCTTACAAGAAATAATTCCCGAATGTAAAAACACAGTGTTTTTTTCCTTATTGGTTAGCTGTCATGAGTTGATGCACAGAAGCAGCCTTCTGCTACGGCAGTCCTTATGGCCATATGTGATAAAATGCACTTCCTTGTATGTTCTATATGTCAATAACCTCTCTATATGGAGGACTAACAGGAAAAAGGTGAGTGAATGGGTGGATGGGTCTACAGATGGACCGAGTCTAGAGAAAAAAACCCGATGACCATGAATAACTTCTCCATAAAATTTTCTAAATTATAACTGAAAAAGTTTGAAGCTTGAATTTCAGTTGGATTAAATAAAACATAGCTTGGAATATGATCTCTAATTTCAAACCAACTTTCTCTCTCCTAAAGAAGTAGAATGTCTTTATCTTTCATCTAGTTCTCAAAACTTGTAGCCTTTGAGAAGTTTAATCTCTTAAACTATCATGTCTCGTATCATTCATGGTTCCCTATTTTCTTGGCATTTGAAAACATGTTTTCTTTTTGAGACACTTCGTTCTAGTATAGCCTAAAGAGAAGAACAGTTTTATTGATTCTTCAGAAGTTGTTTCTAGACAGACTGATGGCAGGGCATTTCAGATGAAGTTTTGCAAAAGCTGTAAGACTCTTATCAGCTCAACTCTCCCCTCTCCCTTCATGAATTCACGTATGAGATAATCTGAAAGATGTTCTTTCTCAGTGAGATACTGGCAGTTCTCACCTCCAGATGATCAGATTGTGGTTGAGAATATGTGAGCTCTCGTTGTAATTTGAAATATCTACCTCTTCCCAGAGAAGACTTCCTGCACTGTGAGGTGAATCAAAATGAGTAACACCAGCACATATACTAAACAAATTATTTCCTTCCTCTATGGGGGAACATAGATATGTATACATCAAGCATGGGCAAGAATGTGTGACACCAGTTGAAGAAATTAGCTTGGAATTTGGTTCACTCCCTCCTGTACCTTATTTCCCAGAATACCTAACCAATGAAGTTTTGCAAATAAAGATAATCACATAAAAAAATCACTTATGTTTTAAATAACAGCAATAGATTCTTCATATACTTGAATATTTTTCTGAAATACAACTATGTAGTTCATAAAACTGAGGTGATAATGAGGAAAAAATGCTTCTTAAAGCTTTTAAAAAGCTGATCAAAGTTTCAGTCTTAGTGTTTGAGAATGTGAGCTATGTTTCTGTTTGATATCTCTACCTCTTGCAAGGGAGACTTTTTGTGCTGTGAATGATCAGCAACCTCAAGACCAATTTCTGTGAAGTCAGCAGAGTTTTCTGATGCAAGGATATGAAGGAACTCTTCAGAGAAGAGGACACATGCAAGAGCTCCATGGCAACTCGTGTGATTTCTGCAACATCTTCCCCACAGGTGTAATCCATTAAAAGAGTTATTTATAGAATGTTTATTATATAATGAATGATTATACTACATAGCTTCTCAGTATAGTGTGAAATTTGCACACTGACTTGATTTGGGTCACTTTGCAGAGAAAACAATACGACTTTCCAAAAAAATGAAGCCACAGAAAATTACTGTCCTTTCAGGCCTGCGTCACCCTCAGAACATTCAGTGAGGAGAAAGACAAAGGATAATGCCACAGGTGGGTGTTTTTGTTCCTTCCCTGTTTTTTGGCCAGAATCCAGGATGCTGGAGTTTCCCCAACAAAGCTGAAATGGTGGTCAAATCCAATGACATTAAGTTTTGACTTTATCTCATTTTGACTATACCTGTCAGAAGTTTTGGAGTTCATATACACAGTATTGACTTCATTTTTATATTTTTTATTTTATTTTTTTCATAGTGGCAAGCACTGAAGAATAAATAATCTTATAGGTGTACTTTTACACAAGCTTTCTTGGAGACAATGCAGACTTGATTATAAATGTGGGCTTTCTCACATTTTCAGCTATCATCCCATCATTCCTTAGATTCTTGTGCAAACCACTCTGATGCTTATATCAATGTCCAAATTTTAAAATAAAAGACGTAGTATAAAAGCAAGTAAGTCTACCTAGACATACCTGTCAAATTGGATGGAGCTGCACTCCAGATGAAGTCTGTTAAAACTCAGAAAACTCCCCTTTCACAAGCAGTTATTGCTTCTTTCCATCTCATCAGATGCTTGTTACACACAGATTCCACATGAACATCTGACCTTCGTAAGAAAAGTCCTCTCAGTCACTGGGTGGAAGGCACTGATTTAGAAGTTCCCTGTTCATCTATTAGTGTATCACAAACTCATTTTTCCTACTGATTTGTAAAAGCTTCATTAGGATCTGTATCATTGGTGCCATAGTCATAACACAGGTTATACTCTTTTATGTAATCAACTATGGCTGTAAGCACCTATATTTGTCTTGTCTTGGATCACAAAAAAAGGATTATTCAGTATAATTCAAAACAAAATCCAGCAATTTTAGGTTCTCACTCATAGCTCTAAATCTGTAACACCTTCTCCTGAGTCAATTTTTAGCCTGTCATCTACAATTTAATATGTTCTGATTGCCTAAAATAAATTATATATATAATATATATACATATAGAATTTTTACAAATATATATATATATAAATGTACATATCTATACATTTATTGAATCACTAAGACAAAATACAATGGACCTATGAGGAAAATATTTTTTATTCATAATCAGCTCAGTTTCTGTTCTCTTATTTTTGAATGGTCATAGCTGACACCTTGATAATAATCAAAGGAATTTTGAAACAGAGTAAATTTCCTATCAACATTATGCACTGAGCCATCATACCTGTCTAAGTTATGTTAGTACATCAAACAGAAGAGAATTTGATAAAGCACTTCTTGTGCTCATGAACATAAATGTTTGAACAACGGCCAAAGCAATACAATAAGCACATGTTTTAAATAGCATGGCTCATGTGCAAGCCTCATTCCACAGAACTGGGCAAAGTCGTTCCTGAGTTTCTAAGATGTCAACTGAAGCTCTGCAAGGAGCCATTTTTGTAAGGCAAGGGGTGTGAAAAGACAACAAAATGGCACCAAATCAAGAGTCTACAGCAAAGAAAGAAATCTCCTCAGTTTCTCCCTAGAATGTTTGTTTTAAGATATTTTCATTTCTTAGAAAATCAAGTTGCTGATATCACAGGAGAGCAGAAAGCTCGTGCCTTGCTTTTTCAATAATTATGACAGCCAAAGCATTTCTGAATCAGAGAACTAATGTCATAAGAACAAATACATACACAAAAAGAGGTGCATCCCCAGGTCTGCACTCCATCCAGCATTTCCCAGTGCTTAGTCCTTTGGAGTAAAGGAAACTGAAGAAGCTAACATAAACTAAGAGATAAATAACAACAGAGGAGAATGAAACTGAAACATCATTAAAAAAACTAGCACTGTACAAAAGTGAGTTAGTTTGTTGTAGCAATGAGCAATGTCTGACCCTGATCTGATTGGTATTTACCAGTTCTGAAAATCCTGTATTTAGAAATAGAGAGGGATGTGTCTGGAGGAAAGAGTAGATGTTTAATCCCAAATGGTTTTCTTTTTTTCACTGGAAACTAGGCCTTACAATTTTTTTTCTTAATAACTCATACAAAAATCTCAGAGAATGTCAGTGTTGAAGAGTAGGAAACTGACACAAAAGGAAAAAAAAAAAATTACTGGTTTTAGTAGTTATCACCATTTGATTAATAAGAAGTGAAATATTCAAAATGTGAAAAATAATGTGACAAGAGAAAAATATAGTGATCCTAGCATGTGAGAATAGTCACTGGCATTGAATACGAAATAGGCACAAAAAGGCAATGTTTTTTTTCTTCTATGAATAAAATGGAATATAAAAGTAAACACAATTCTCCCTGCACCCACTTAGCACTTCAGTGTTCTAAGGAGAGGAGTACAAATCCTTCTTGTGCTGCTCTGTATTTCAAATGATGCAATTGACCCTAATTTAGAAACAGAAAGTCAGATTGAACATTTTACCTCCTTTTAGTATCACCGTTCCTCAAATTATTTTATTCTGTTTCCCTTAATGTTTAGTTAAACTAATCTTTTTTTTTTTTTTTTTAATAAATTTACATTTAAATTTTAAATTTACATTTAAATCTACTCTTTTATTACTAAGCAAGGGTCAAATCAAGAACACGACAGTTTGTCTTCCAGAGTTAGCAATTACCTGAGGTCTCAAGAAACTATTTCTACAAGCTTTATTTTGATAGAATAGTTTAGCACACAAGTTACCACAAAGGTATTTGATTAGATACAATTACTTCTGTGATGTCATTCAACCTCAGACACCTAATAACTTTGCAGCTGTGGAGCTTGATAGTAACCCGTTTACTGCTTGACTATCTCTAGGCATTCCTATCCAGATTTATTCATGTTCCTTACTATATTCTGTAAGAAAATATGTTCCAGCACTTTTTGCAAACCTATGAAAACCTTTTGTAAACCTAATTCAACCTTCCTACATATTTCATAGCCAGTACAAGAATTCAGCCATATTTCAGTACCACTGTTTGTCGATACATTTTTCTTTTGTGTAAATACTAGCTGAGTGGATATTCATAAATAAAATTCACTTTTTTTTTTTTTTTTTTAATATATATATAGACTTCTATAGAGCAAAAATCTGTATTCCATCAAATAAACCTTTAGAATTTTACTCAGAGTAATATTCTTTGACTTTACACGTTTTTATTTAATGCTTATATACATCTTCCTACACTTTGCGATAAGAGGTACATGGAACTATTGGAGCGAGTCCAGAGGAGGGCTACTAAGATAATTAGAGAACTGGAGCACCTGTTGTACTAGGACAGAGAGTTTGCCCTGTTTACCTTGGAAAAGGGAAGACTAAAGGGAGATCTCATTAATTTATATAAATATCTTAAGGGAGTGTGTCAAAAGGATGGAACCAGACTCTTTTCAGTTGTGCCCAGAGACAGGACAAGAGGCAATGGTCACCAATTGAAGCACAGGAAGTTCTGGCTGAATATGAGAGAGCACTCTTCACTGTGACAGAGCATTGGAACAGGCTGCCTGCCCAGTGAGGTTGTGGAGTCTACTTCTCTGGAGATAATAAAAACCTGCCTGGATGCCATCTTGCACAATGTGCTTCTGGTGATCCTTCTTGGCAGGGGTGTTGGATTAGATGATCTTCAGAGGTCCTTTCCAACCTCAACCATTCTGTGATTATTTGATTTTGTCATTCTCCATCTTTTACTTCCTTTGCACCCTCCTATTTTTCAGAGCAAGTAAACTAGGAAGTTGCTAAGCAAAACATAGGATTTGGACTTGTGCCTTTGTAAATGATGAATAACATCTTTATTTTTCATAGCAGTTATCAGAGCATTTCATTAAGAATGTAAATAATGAATGCTAATTGCTCAGAAGGAAATGAGCAATGTGTCTCTTGTGTGTCATTAAGGAAGAGACAAAAAGACTTCTGCTATATAGACTGGTGCCTTAGAAAAAATAAGTAAAAAGATACAAAAAAAAATGAATACAGATATACAGATACATATATATTGAAGAAACAGCAGGTCTTACCAATGATTTGTAGTTAAGTAAGGACTAGAAACTTTTGTTTGCATGACTTGGTAGGCTTCTTTAGGACAAGACAAACTTTCCAATATTCATTAGATATTGAAAGTGTTCTTCAGACTGTTACATTAATTTATAGAAATTATGAGGGGAAAAAAAAGTTTCAAAACTCATGAATTCTAACATCTGATTTTGGGTTATCTATACCTCTGCAGCCCACTGAGAGTCAAGAAGTGTAAGACAATCATCAATTAAAAACTTTACTTATTCTACACCCTGAGAAATGAATGTTTTGTATCTTCTGAATAGCAGTGTCTAAGGCCCAGTTCACATGAATGAACTGTATTGCTGTGGTGCAAAAGCTTTAGGCTAAGACTTTATTGCACCACTTGCCTGCCTGTGATTCTCTGCTTGGCTTGTGTGAAGTTGTGGAATGAGATCTCACACCAAGTGCTTTCTTCAAAATATCTACAGGGCTGTCACCTAACTCCAGCCATGTGTCCCTGGAGAAAGTGTTCTGGATGACACTTCCTCCATTCCCTTGTTCACTACACCATCATACACAGGTTTGGCAGAACACATTCCCAGGCCCAATCATATGTTATTAATTCACTTTTCTTTCTCATATTCAAATCTCTCTCTTATTAAAATTCTATGGATATATAAATCTTTTCAATGTCTTTCCAATGCAGTTGTTGTTTTGTGAGGCATTTTATGTTCTTGGAAAATATTACATTTTCAATGCTTCAGCATAAGTGTTATGACTACTCATACTTGTCTCTTTTGCTTATGTTTAACACATGTCTGTCCAGTTTATCATATATTCTCTGGTCACTTGGGAAGGTCACCAACATGAAAAACCCTCCAGAGACAAAAGTTAGAAAACCATCTTTTTCTCCCCATCTCCAAATAACAAGTCTCTGAAGACAGATAAACAAACAAACAAACAACAACAACAACAACAAATAAAACAAAACAAAGAAAAAAAACTGCACAGAACTTCTTAATGGTACTCTCCAGTGCAAGCAGTTGCCACAGATATTATCCAGGCATTCCACACAGTATTTTTAAAACCCTTGATTGTATCTCTCATACACAGTGTGTGACAGCACACGTACCAGTGAAAAGTTTCACAGTATTTTATTAGATTTTTATTAGTTATACATACTATCACTGAAACTGTGTGTGGAGCAGCAGATTGGTGCTATGTTGAAGGGCTAGTGTTGTCAGTGACAGGCTGTTTTTAAGACAAACTGCTTTTCAAAAGACCTGCCATTTGTTGCTTAGATGAGGCTGTGAAGCCCAGATTGAAAGGCTGTTTTGTCAGGAGCAATAGCTTGCGTTGGTGTTTTGTTGTTTTTGACATGCAGCTTAATTAGGCCTTTAAATCCTTAACTGCAAACTCCTCTTAAATTAGAGAGGAAAAAAGAATATCCGAGACTTTATGCCACCTGGAAGAAATTAAAATAAATGTCCTGCACCACTAATCTTATTTCAAGTCACAGTAGTAAACGTTCTCTGTATTCAACAACTTTGTTAGCCTACAGCTAAGTAGAGTCTTCAAGGAAAATAAACGTATTCCATACTTTGATAGTAGAAAATTAGCAAGTAATAATAAAATCACCAATGGCTGTGATGTATTCCAACTGGTACTATCAAAATTTAGCCATTTCTGCATCTGCTCTGTTGGAGAGTATATACAGCCTGGGTATTTTGCTGCTGGTTATCAATGCATCAAGGAAGTTTAAAAATTACCATAGACAGTCCATGTGTTTGGAGATCAGATTTAAAATGGTGGAGTGCAAAATGGATGAATGGAAATGAATTCTGTTAGTACTCCAATACACTCAGGGCCTCAGGGATGCTGCTACAGCATTTTCCCTGGATCTGAGGAAAACAAAGCAGCCCTACTAGTCTTAACTTCCTTTTCCCCTGCCCCCCAGAAATCCATCCAGTGCAGGGTCCTGTCTCTTACACTCACCATTCAAGATAAAACATTTTAGGGGTTTTCTCCCGGGTTTGAGTTTTATCATCAGTACATGGAGTCTCAGTGGGATGGGTTCCAAATAAGACAGTGGAACCCAGTGTCTGTGCAAACCTAGCCACTGTCTCATTTTGTTCCCTGTATCTTTACATCTCCACAAAGATTAGCTACAAGCAATGTACCTATTTCTTCTTCTTCTTCTTCTTCTTCTTCTTCTTCTTCTTTTTCTGAAGAAATCCATAGTAACATTTATTTACATATAAATATGTGAACACTGAACACACATGTTTTTTTTAACCTGGTTTATGTTTTCAGAGGCTTAACAGATATGAACAGCTATAGCTGTATGGCTGGTTGAGGTGGTATGAAATACTTGAAAACACTGAAAGACATCATCTGATCATGAAAATATAAATGTGCTCTGAAAATGCAGAAAATCCCTCTCAGTCCAGGAGATCAACTACATTATAACTTGGGTGTCAGCAACCCATTAATTCTGCCTCCCACCTCATGCCCATAATTCCTTTTATATACAATTCATGACCATCACCATTTCCTCACATTTTAATGACTTCAGAGAAAACCTTTCATCCCTTTGTTAACTCCATTCTTCAGATATTGCCTGTTGCAGATAAAACAGTCTGCTAGAGCAGCAGTGCTCGTGTTCCCCTCATGCTTTGTGGGGGGATTCCCTCAGACATAATTGTAGCTGTCTACTTTCTCCCTGTGGACAAATCAGTCCCAAAACAGCTGAAGTACAAAGATGCACAGTTGGGCATCCAATTGTTCTCTGAAGTCATTAGCAAGACAAAACACTCAGTGGAATTTAAGCTTTCAGAATCTCCTCTGCAAGGAGGATTTCTAAGAAAAAACTCACATTTCCATCTGGGAGAGGAATTTCTTCTGTTAAATAGAAGATAAGGAAAGATTAGTTAAGTGACAACAAATTTGGAGCTAATGTTCTTCAAGTGGCAATGTGCTCCCTCAGTGGCTTCTCCTTCAGAGGGCTGAATCAGATTATATAAAAAACAAATTCCCTTTCCAAAATTGGCAATTCATATTAGTTAATGTCCTTTTTATTGGGGAAGATTTTATTTATTTATTTATTTATTTATATTACTCTTTTTTATTTTTTATTTATTTATTTATTTATTTATTAACAGGACTTACCTATTGTCCACACTTCAAATTAGCAGTACTAGTACCAGCACTACTAGTATTTTTAAGTCAATGTTGCATACCTACAACAGAATAACCAAGTCCTTTCATTTGGTATATCATAGAAGAAACTGAAGGCTCTATGTAGCTTGACTATCCTCTTTCTTTCCTTCTTTTTCTTTCTTTCTTTCTTTCTTTCTTTCTTTCTTTCTTTCTTTCTTT